>VWZK01015411.1:481695-525252 GCA_013396935.1 Baryphthengus martii | reverse complement strand
CTCCTCCCTCCCCCCCATAATCCCGGCATCCCCTGCTAGGGAGCATCGGCGATGGGGAGGAGGGAGGCGATGCTGCCAGCCCCCTGCCCGCAGCTGCGGGCTCGCCGGGGATGGAGGCACCCTCCGGCCGGGGCACTGCAACGAAGGCCCATCTGCTGCCCATGCTCGGCTTGCGAGGAGGGCACGGACAGGGGATGCGTGCCAAGCCTGCAGCAAGAGAGAAGGAGTAACAGGAGTGTGTGCGTGGGAGGGAAAACATACATACAAATATATGTGTATGATCATCATCAGACGTCCCCTCTCCCCCTGCTCCGTCTCCATGTCAGATTGCTACAATCCCCATGTTGCAAAGGGATGGCTGCAAAGGGATGTGGGCACCCAAGTTCTCCCTGCTCATGTGAGGCTGTTGGGTTGTTTGTGGACTGGAAGTAGCCCTATGTCCCGCTGGAGTGGCACAGGCTGGCGTAGGTCTGTCCTTGTGAGAGTTTTGCTCCCTGGGTGAGTGTGACAAGAGTGATGGGGAACATGACATCTGCTGCAGCTCTAGACTTCCTCAGACAGCTCAGCAAGGGAGGAAGCATAGAGCGGGATGGAGAGGCTCCTTTCAGTGTCTCAGCCCGTGGCTTTCCTCTGGGGATTTCCACAGGCTGCGTTTCCATGAGCCATGCCTGGGTTGCTCGGGAGCACTGCCTGTTTCCCAGAGCTGAACCTGGGGGTTTGTACCTCTCCTTTGCACCCTACGGCAGAGGTTGGGTCAGGAGAGAGCCTGCCCTGGCTCCAGGACACACAGTGTGGGTGCCGGGCACCTCCCCTCCCAGAGAATGGCCCTCCAGTTAACTTTAAATCCCTCCCCTTGAGTGGGAAGTTCAAGCCCATGAAAACACTCTTGGTACCACTGCTAACAAGTATGACTTGAGTCACCCAGAACCCCCAGCCCTGTGCAAACAGAATTTCAAATTCCTGTCTCCTCCACCCCAGCAGAGTGTGAGTCAGCAGGAGCCTTTCAGGCCCCCTCCTCAAAGGGTGGCTCTCATGCTGTGTAGCTCCCATCTGCAGATGAGTTTGAGTCCAGCTAGAGCCTGTGCTTTAGGAAGCACTTGGAAGTTCCTGTTGCTGAAGCCTGGTTGCTGCCAGCTCCTCTGAGAAGAGCTGAAATCAAGCAGGACCTGCCATTGCTTGACAGTCACACAGTGGAAAAACAGCAGGCTCCCCACCCTTCAGCACACCTCCATTTCTGAAGCCCCCCTAAACACAGTTGTAGCACCAGTGCTGTTTTTCAGCCTCAGTAGTAGTACTGGGAACATGTCCTCCAAGCTGAGGTGGGAGAAGAGCAGTCCTTTGAGCTGTTCCTGGGGACCCTCCAGCCTCCCTGTGGCGTTATAAAGCAAGCTTTGAATGAAAACCATTGCAAACCGCAAAAGAGGAGTGAAGCTTCTACTCTGTCACTGTATGTTATAAAAGTCCCTCAAAGATTTATAGCTCCTCTACACCCTCAGGTGGTTTTGCAGTAGTGGTGAGAAATCCACTGCAAGGTATAACATTCCCTCCCCGTGAGGAGTCTCAGTTATACCTGTGTAGCTTGTTTATTAACGCCCTGGATATGGCAATTATATCTCTGGGAGAGGGGAAGAATTCTGCCTAGCTGCAGGTGAGTTTTCTTGCCCTGTTGCTAATGTGGTGGCCTAGCTGCTCCTTTTGTGCTGGTACACCGTCGATCCTAGATGCTGCTGAGGCTCATCTCCATCGGAAGTGCCCAGAACATGGGGGACCATTTCCAAACTGGGTTCAGGGGCTGAGCTGCTACCTGCCTCCCTCCCTACCTGCAAATGCTGGTAAGATTGGAAAAAGAAAGTTGCCAGCGTGGTACACAGGTGTTGCCTTAGCAAGGAGGTCAAGAAGAGGAGGAAAATTGTGTATTTACACAGGTATTAGCTTCAGGGGATGCGCACAACTGTAAACATTTATCTAGAGTGCTTGTGCCCAACACCAGATGGGTAGTGGGTCTGGAGTGTTGCTGGGGCTGTTCTGTGGTCACAGAGCCTGCTTGACCTAGGCCAGGTGCAGAGCGGCAAGGACAGGTACACTCGGTGTGTTTGTGTGGGGAGTGTACCAATGAAGTTTGTGTGCTCATGTGTATCCCATGCACCTTGTGTTTACCTTTCTCCTCTCTCTCCCGTACGCAAATGGCGAAGTACGGTGTGACTTCGTGGCCTGCCAGGTCGGTGTAACATGCTTGTTGTGCGTCTTTAAGGGATGCTTGTGTGACAGACGTGGGTGGATTTTTTGCTAGGTGCGCGTAGCAATGCCCACAGGTCCTGCTGGGCGCACTCACTGTGGAACACCAACGCTTTCGTGGAGTTTATGCCCGAAATAAATGTGGCACGTATAAGCAGTCATGGGTCCGGCAGTTGTTCAGCACAGTGCACATAGATGTTATTGTGCGTGTTCAGCGTGTGAAGGACACCTTACGACAGACAAGTTTTCTCTCTGTCCCTCCCTTGTTTTGACCTGTCAGCAAGTACAAATAAGCTCTGTCTCATGGCAGGGTTCGCAGCTGAGTTTTCAGCTTACTGTATCTGAGCTTCCTCCTATCCTGAGAATAGCATCCTTAAGGTGCACCTGCTATCACAAATTGATCTGCCCCCCCGCTGGATCATAAGGCTGAGGAAGGAAGTGGGATGATTTGGTGATGGCTAGATTGGGCAAGCTGGGCCAGCATTCATTCCTAAAGGCTGATTAAGTTTTAGGTGGGGTTAGTGGCTCTAAAATGAGCCCTTTGTACATTGTTGGAATCTGTGACCCAATCAGTGGGATGTAGCTGGAGGAGGAGGTGCTAACGAAGGCTGGTACAGCTGACAATAACTCTGGCAGAGAGGAAGGCGGAGGGGGTACTGACTGGCACAAGAGGCTTCTTCACATCTTTAGGTCCGTGTAAGGTGCCTCAAAGGGCTGGTACATGTTATCAGCCCTGACTGTTGAAGCAGAAGAGTGTGGCTAGTTCTCCCCACCTGCTTTTCCCTACTGTCACTGTCACCCATCAGTTGTGCAACAAAAGGTGAGGCTGCATTGCATTTGTATTGACGACAGGATGGCATCTTGTGGTACTACAATGAAGTGTTACAGTACGATCTGAAATTTGGGGAATGTGGGCACATGGGGCAGTGCCATGGAGGGGAATGCCCACTGTTTCCCCTCCTGGATGTTCTTGGAAGGGTGGTGACATATTGTCACTTTCCATGTGGCCTGTGCTGTCAGGTCAGTGCTGCAGGCAGCTTTGAGGAGCCTTGGCAGAGCTGCGTAGAGGGGGAAAGCTTGGGATCGTGGGTAGCTCCAGACCAAGTCTGGGATGCTTTGATAGTGCTAGACAAGTGTGTTGCTAGGACTTGGCTGGGCAGGTCAGGGCTGTGCCCTGGTAGCAATGCTCTGCAGGGTGCCAGGACCAACTGCTTGTCCCAGGGGCCAGGGCAGAGTTGCAATCACGGAACTTCTGACTTTCCCTTCTCCTGGAAGAGATGGAAAGAGATGCCATGTGCTGGAGCAGTGGTGTAGGGTGTACATGAGCACTCCTTGCTTTCATACCTGTGAAATGGGCTCTGGCTGCAGCTTTCAGGAAGGCAGAAACATGATTTCTTTACACTCCCTGTGGTGCAAATCCTTTACTTTCCTCCTCCTGAAGCCCAACAGGTACCTCCTGATCTTCAAACCTCTGAACACCTGGAGGAGGGCGGATATATTTTTGTGCACAGAAAGTTGCCTGGTGTTGCTGATAGGTGAAAGGGAGTGCAGCACTGCACTCCGAGCTTTCATCAGGCAGGCTGAGGGAAAAAGCAGCATGAAGGGAACTGGCTGTCTTACAAAAAGCAAAGGCTTGTTCTTGAGCTGTGATTTAGGAAGTGATTATTCCTTACTTTAAGATAGCAAAAGTTACCTGAGCTGCTTGCTGTGGGGGCCTTGGCTGTTCATACTGAGAAACCCATTTGAATAGGCAGCTTGGTGAGCTCAGTTAACATTCCCTATTTCCCCATCTGAGGCAGTGCCTAGGCCTGTGTCTAAATAGGCTTTTTTTTTTTTTCAAAAATCTGGACATGGCTGTGGGGTATGACCGAACTGAGCTCTGCCAGCAGTCTTTTTCAGCCTGTAACGCACAAGCTGCAAGCAGCAGGAGAGGTGGATGTGGCTCTCCAGAGGGAGAGAGGCAGGTGGGGGCAACTGCAACTCCTCTTTCTGAGAATGATCTGCGTCTTACGTTTTATGACAAGGTTTCTCTCCAAGGGCCTCAAAGCAACCCATTAAGCTTATTTTAATTAGGCGAGTCCCTTACCTGGGTTAGAAAAGTGTCTCTCCTATTTCCCACCCATAAGATGAGAGGCACAGAGCAAGGCTGTGACAGTGGCATATGCAGGGGCTCAGCAGGAGAGCAGCAACTGAAGCACAATGCTTCGTGTACTTGCTTCACCGCTGCCGTCTCGGAAGTCCTGGAGAATGGCCAGGTGCGGGTGCTGATCCAGGGGTTATCGATAACTTTCTAGTCACGATTTGGATCCTGCTGCCCTTTTCACTGCAGATACTGCCTCCTTGATCTGCTGCCTAATCTATAATCCCCGCTCCCTGCCGCCTTTCCCTGGGAGTGCCATTTTCCCCTCAGAGTGTAAATCCTTACAGGTTGGGCCAGGGTTAGCGAGCGTAATCAAACTCTGTCATCTCTTTAAGGCTTTGGGGTAATTTTTATCTTGGGATATTGCTGCATGTGTCTTGCATGATGCCAAAGCTGCAGCGAGCAGATTTGGAGCATACCGAAAGACTAATGCAAATTAGACTCGCTGCATAAGGGCTTCAGCAACTGTGAAACCTGTGATCTAAACGCAGGTATCTGCTACGCTGACTTTATCTGCGTTAGGATCCCCTGTTTCAGCTGCAGATACTGGAACTGAACAGAAAGCGAGAGAGACAGTGTGGCAAAGAGACATGAAAGGGAGTCTCTTCTAGATGCTGAGCCCTTTAAGAAAGAAGGGGAAGGTAAGCTACAGCCCTGAGATTTTAAGCTGGTTGTGCTGAGGCTGAAGAGGGCTATGGGAGCACTTTACTTCTTCTGGCACAAATGCTTCTAGCTGGGCAGCAGGGCAAAGGAGGAGGACAGAAGCCCATGCAGACCGAGCATGTTAGGCATGGACAGATCTTGGAGGCTGCAGGAGCCAGGAAAGGTAGGGCTTTGGAAGAAGGGTTTGCCTGTGCAGGGGCTGAGAGTCGATGGTGCTCACTGTGTATGAGGAAGTTCTGTTTTCATGGAGCTTGCAGTGCAAGGGCTGGCTCTGAGGCAGAGCAAAGGGCAGGGTAAATGAGGGGAATGGTGCCTGGAGTGATCAGTGTAAGCTGCACATTGTTATTTAATGACCCCATTGCTGAGGGAAACCTCAGTGGCCCTGATATTCAGGGAGGCAATATCTCCTGAAGGCAAAGGAGTGAGGCAGAAAAGCAGACTGCTTCTGTCTGCTTTCAGCTCAATCTTCCTCGTATGTTATTTGTGCTAGCAAAACTGTTCCTTCTTTACTCCTTTCAGAGTGTTTTCCATTCTCTTTTCTCCTTCCCACCTGCCCAAGCAGTCCTTTCCTCCCCACCTTGCTGCGTCGGTGCTGTCCACAGCTGCAGATTTCGAGAGCTAACCACAATCGATGGAGGCAAGATGTACTAAAGCAGCCTCGCTTGAAGGGGACATGATTTTCTGCTTTTTCACCTGAGGCCATGTAAGGTCTCTGGAGAAGAGGTGGGTTAAAGGAGTTGCTGTTTCCCCATCAGCCTTGTGTCCCCAAATACCTCCTGTCGTGCTGGAGTTTGGTGCAGGCCTGACTGCTAGCAAGTAACTGTTGTGCTGTCAGGTACGTGCTGTTGGCACAGAGCCTCTGTGGCCTCAAAATCCCGATCCAGCAGCAACTTTTGAAGGAAAGATTGACCACACCTGCATTCAGCTTGGCCAGGGGGACGATGGGATTGCTTTTGCATAATTTAACAGTCTCTCAAATTATTTATAGTGCTGTTGTGCTCTGGAACAGAGTCTTCTCGCTTCCCGTGAGTGCTGGGGTGGGGGGAAGGGGAGTTTGTCAGGCATCCAGAGTCTATCACTTAGCGATGAGGAAGTGCTGTGGGTTTCCTCTCTGCCCGTGTTTCTTCGCATATGGTTCTGTGCAGCTGAACTGCTCTGAAAACCGAGTTCCCATTTCTGCATCACTCAGGTGTGTGGTACTGCAGAACGTCACTATGTCTTGGGACTGTGCGCGAGGTTCCCGAGTTTGATGTCTTGTCTTTGCAGTAAAGTGACAGTGTCAAGCTGGAGGCGGTGAATCCGGTGCTTGGATTTGGCCCCTGACTCAATTACAGCGCTGTGCTGTAGATCTGGGGCAGGGATCATTGGACTGCCCTCTAAATATTCAGATGCTCGAGACCATTCTTTTCTTTCTGAGGCCAGTCATGTCCTGCAAGTGTGTTTTAGCTTTAGCGTGACACAGTCCATTGGACTTCACAAGAGATCATCAGGACCTGAAGATCTGAAAGATCAGATGGTTAAGCAGCAAACTCTGCAACTGAAATTCCCATCATTTCTCAGTGACTAAACCCTGAAGAGCAACCAGTTGAGAGCAGAGGGAGACAGGCTCTTGCAGCAGAGGAACATCATGAAGATGCGCTAGGTGGGCTGAGCACCCACCCCAGCTACAGGAGCTTAATGCCTTTTGGGTCTCTGCCTTGCTGTGGCAGGTTGCTGTACCATGCAGATGGGCTCTCCTGCTCCTGCCCTGCTTGTCCTGGTGATTTCAACACGACCATGGCTCCAGCCCTACATTGCACATCTGTTTTGTTTGCCAACAGTATTCATGATGTGTTTACACATTGGTTTTGTCTTCCTCCTCTCCTTCCTTTCTGACCTGGCTGTGGAAGCTGACTCTCAGAAACAGAGTTCAATATAAATGTTTGTGTTACTGAAGACCTGAAAGGGGAGGGAAAGGGCTGAGGGTGGAGAGAGGGAAAGGAACTTGGCCTGTAATCAAGTGATTGTGGCCGTCTACTGAACTGTTGAGCAGAAATGCTCAGCTTCCCTGTTTTTGTCCGCACAGTGTCAGTTTGTGGCTTTTGCGTTTGGGGAAGAATTGGCCAGATAATCACCAGATGTGCTGTCTCACCTGGCCCTGGCCTGGTTGTTGGATTTTTCAGCCTGAAACAAACCTGATTCTTTCATTGAATGGTTTCAGCTTATGAGGGACATCAGCAACTGGCTAAATAGAAAATTTCGCCTTGTCCTTCTCAAGAAATAAGGCAATCTAAGGGAAGACTGTGTAGACAAATAGTCCCAAAACCTGTGTGATGCCCAGGATGGCATTTTATTTCACTTATGAAGACTAGCACTCTCTCTCTTTCCCCATAGACCTGCTCCCAGGTCTTTCTGCTTGGTTTAATCTGGAGACCAGGGTACTGCTTTGCTTAGTGAAGGGGAATGTTTGTACAGGCAAACTAAACATATTGTTGAGACCCAGGCCTGCTGCAATGCCTGTAAACAAGATCCAGCCGTCTGTGGGAGGCAGAAGAGAGATTTATGTGACCCTGAGTTAAGTGCATTAGGAGGCTTTTGATTTCATTCTGGGAAACTGCCCCTTTTCATGGTACCATATGCCTGTTACCGGCATAGAGCCTTTGCTGAAGATTTGATTCGTGTGGATTTAATCCGAGGGGCTGTGATGCTGCAGTTAGAAGAATAACACAAGCACAGGGTTGTCTTTGCAAGCTGGAGCCTGAGGTGCTCTGCAGAGCCCCCGAGCCTGTGCCCTTTGTCCACCCTAGAGGTGGGAGTCTGGGCTGATTTACTTCTGCCTTGGGGCAAGGCATTGAAGAGCTCTCTGCCTATCAGCACTTTCTTTCCGAAAATAATAACAAAGTGAAGTGGCAGCGGGGGATCCAGGCGGCACTGTGTCGAGGTCTTGCCTAAGTCTTGAAAGAGGAAATGAAGAACAAAGGCAGAAGAGACAAATAAATAAGGGTCTGTTCTTGGCCCAAGAAAAATTCCCATGGGTTCGTGTAACATTCTCGGGAAGACGCGACACTCCCAGGGCTGGAGTTGGTTTTTGTGAAATGAAAGGAAAGGGGAAAGAGGCAAGAGATTCAGGAGGGGGGGTGGATCGGGGATGGGGAGGAGAGAAGGAGGGGGAGACACCCTAGAGAAACCTCTCAGCACGGAGTCAGGTTTCTCTAGCTGTTCCCGGTGAAGAGGGGTTAATGCTCTTTGCGTGGGATTGGCTGGTCACCAGACATTCAGAGAAGAGGGGGATCTGGGGGCTGCCAAGAGGGACCCCTGTGGCCTGAAAGGAGAGGAGGAGGGGAAGGAAGAGGCTGGGAACACTCTTCCAAACCGTAATAGATCGACTACTGTGGGAAAGTGAGCACACTGCCAAACCCCAAGTGGTTGGTGATGGATGGGGGAGGAAAGAGGGTGGGGTTGGAGGGACAGCTCTTCTCCGTGGCCGCTAGGATCTTGCTGCTGTTCCATGGCCTCTTGTTATTTATTGTCTTCCTGGGGTTTAATTACTCCCCTCCTCGATCCATCTTGGAGAGCTTTTATCCTGGCGATTCACAAACAACTGCCACCCGCTTCAGAAATAGCTGGAAGCAACGTGGTTTCTGCCTGCCTGTGTGAGTCTGTGCACTCGACCCATCACCATGGCATCAAGTGCTCCTTGCCTCCTTCCTTCTTTAACTGCCTTTAACTGGACCCACGGGGCACCCACCTCACCTTCCTCTGTGCTGTTCAGCCTGTGTCTCCCTGTTGCTTGGGCTCTTACATGATCTCTTGCTTTCCTTTGTGCAGGGTTTATGTGCGTGGTCTGGCACGTATCTGCCATGTGCTCTTCACCCATGGACCCTCAGGCCTGAGGGTAATGTTGACTGCTCATCTTGGTGCTGTTCTTAGGATCTGTGACTTGTACTCCGTTCACTTGGCATGCATGGACTGCCTGCCAGGATCTGCCTTGAAAGCTGTTACCTGCTCCTGCTTCTTCTAGCTCCCTTCTTGAGATGTGTCACTTCCCTAATGCTGCTGGGAGGAGTTAGTGAGCTCATGGTAGTTGAATAGGGGCCTCACTGGAGATTTGGTTAGATGAACACCGCTTTAAAATGTCCTGTAATTTGGCGTGTTTGGGGATGTATCTGCATTATACCACAGTTTCAGTGAGAAGTCAACTGGTGAAATAATAAGTTTCTGTTGGTTAGCTGCATGTTCCCATGCATAGGCACTTTTCTTGAAGCTTATTTTTAACCCAGCTAGATCTGGTGCTGATTTGGCTTGACAAAGCAGGCTTTCATACAATGACAACCTGAATTCATACAACTGAAGAGTTGAGCTGTGAAGGTGATGAGTGAGGGGAGAGAACCTATGAAACAACAGCCTATGTTACTACATGTCTCACTTAAGGTCTCTGAAAGCATGATTTCCTTTTATCCTCACACAAAATGGTTTTGTCCTGTCCCTGTCTGCAAGACACTGAGACTAGCTGGGAGTTCTTGCATAGTTTGATTACCCTATGGCCTGACTGAGGACATAAGTTTCTTTTTTGTGTGTAGTTTCATCCCTTTTTCCTTTGCTATTCCTTGTCCCGTGATGGAGCTTTCCTTCCCTGTAAGATACCAAAGTCAAGAAGCAAAAGAACTAGCCAACTTCAGTTTGCACTGCTGTAACCACTGCACTCTTGAAGCAGTGACCAGCAGGCCTTGCATCCTTGAGGGGAGTGTGTGTGTGTCTGTGTACTGCAGAGTGCAATGAGCAATGTCTGAGCTCGCCCTCTGATGCCTTGGGAGACCTGATCTTGGAGCCAAGTGGTGAGGCCATCTCCAGAGCCATCACAGCAGTCTTCCTGGAACCAGATGTTTTGAGGAGTTTGAGCAGTAAGCAGGGGTGAGGGAGAGTCCTTCCAGGATATCACATGAAGGGAAGGAGAGAAGAGGATAGAAATGCTGCTTTTCCTTTACCAAAAAGAGCTCCTAGAGTAGTGGTGCTAAGAAATTAAAACTGTGGCGTCTCAGAGCATCTGAAGGATCAGAGTGTGCTGAGGCATCTCTGGAACCATGGAAATTCCTATGGTGAGATTTGCTTTAGCTGGAGAGAGGGGATTAGTTACAAGTGAGCCCAGTACAGCTGAAAGATACTGAGAAGAATATCTGATAGATTCCAGTGGAGGTGGAAATCCAGCCTGAAGTTTTCTTTAGCATGCAATACTGTACCCTTGTGATGTCCAAGTACTTCTTGGATAAAATTAAATTGACATCTCATAGGACGTTATTGGATTTCAGCAGAGTTTTCTAGTCTTCTCTGAGCAGATCTTCTTTTAAACCGGGGGCTGGAGAATTATGTAATTATGCTGCTATTAGTATTATGGTAGTTACAGTAAGAACAATCTGTTCAAGTGGAGGGTTTTATAATGGACTCTGAAGGTGTTCTGATGCTGGTCCATTCTGCTGACTTCTGGAAGACCAGTCTTGAGCCAAAATCCTGTCAACAAAGACCACTTTATCTACCGGTCCCATGTGCTCTGTGTGGATGGTTAAGAGCTGCTTTGTCCCAGAGTGTACAGCTGTCTTGTTGTGGCTGGAGATGTAGCATCTAAAACAACCAAGGCTTAGTCCACCAAAGAACAAGAGAAGACACTTGAGAACAGTTGAAACAGTGAAAGCCCATGAAAGGTTCAGAATCCAAAGGTACTGTGCTTCCAGAAGTTGAGGTGAGCAGCCAAAGTACTTAAAAAGCTGGAGGCTTTGTGTTGTGTCCATCTTAGTTTCTGTATGCAGCAGATCATAGCTACAGGCATGGAGCACACAATTTTCCTACAAGAATGCATAGGAGAAGAGACACTTGTTTTCTTTTTGACTACAGATGCTAAAAATGCCTTCCATACAATCTGGAAGCTTGTGGTTGACATGATGTACATCATGTGTCTGCCTTCACTGGGAAGGGGAAGGTGATGCCTTTGTTTCTAAGCTGTGCTCTCACCCTTTCTGGCCAACCTCACCTTAGTCTTGGGTGTAGATTCACCCTTTAGCTCTTTTCTTTTTTCCCTCCATCCAGTTTCTTCCTGGCTTGATGACATCCATTAGTGTTGTGTGGATGGCAGCTCTGGAAGTCAAATGGATGCTATGGTGGCACCCTGTTGAGAGTGGTCACCTTACATCTCTGCTCACCTCACTGATGGAAGGGAGGGAAGATGCTTAAGAGACAGCCTGACTCTCCCTTAGGCTGACCTTACTTGAAGAGTAACTGTGCTGGATGGCTTGCTCCAGCTGGCAGCAAGTCAGTAGCACCGTGTGGTCAGTTGCCTCGAAGCTGTAAAGGAAACACGTAGCATGTTTTGCATTAGTGCTGTGGGCAGCAGCTCTTGATGAAGGTCGCAGAAGAACGTTGTATTCTGTCCTTGAAACTTGAACGGAAGCCGATACGGACCTGCTTGCATCCAAACCACCTCGTACTGTCACTCTGCCAGAACTTGCTGCTGACATCCTCCTAGCTTGCAAGTCCCTGAAAACACCATGGCATCCTTCACGTGAGAGAATTGCTGAGCTCTAGCTACCTTCTGGTATATCCTGCTTCTCTCCACTTTACCTGCTGTCCAGCTTTGTAGGATAATCTTCTCTTCCTATCCTTAAGCAAAGCATAGTTGGGCTGTCCCTGAGCTAGTCACATTTCTGCTGTAGACAAACAGTGGGTTTTATAGTTTTTCCATACTTCTGTAGATGTTCGCATGACAAAAATAACCTGAAATTTTAGAGTGCTTTCAGGTACTGTGACCCCGATGCATGTTGTGATTCCTGTGCCCTGTGGATAGCAGGTAAACAGTACTTCACAAGTGTGGATCCTGTTCATTTGTCTCTAGCTGGAGCAGAGAGAGAGTTTGGCCCTCAGCATGGAGTGGGGGATGAAAGCCATGCTGGATTTTGATCTGCTGTGTGAAAGTGATTCTAATTTGAATTGTTGCTGTGTGTTGAAGCATCCGAGTGATGGGCAAATATGTTACTGCATGGGTGTTACAGGATAACTTTAGGCAGAAGAGATGAGCATCTCTGTATCAGAGGAAAGCTAGAAACTTCTACTCTGACTTGTTCTCCAGAGCAGCTTTTCCCCTTTAACCATGGGAGAGGTCTAGGGAGTCTTGTGTCTTGTGCCCTGACGAGATGGAGTGTAGGATGTTATGCATCCAGTGGCCTGTTGCATGGCTTCTTGCCGTTGTCCTCCAGAAGAGAACATTAGGTCTGGTGAACTGCCAGCTCACTGGCACTTGATATAATGGCAAAGTAAAATGGTGACGGGTGCCTGGGGATAACTCATGTGCGTACCATTTCTAGCTTTCTGCCTTCTCTGAAAGTCTTTCCTCTGCATGGTAGAGACATAACTTCAAGCAAGAAAATATCAAAGGGATCCCTTACAAAAAGCAGCTTTCAGCTTGTCTTTCCAAGACTGAACATTGGTAAAGCAGTTTATAACTGTGTGTTCCCTAAAGAGCTTTGTCTTAATGGAGCTGACTGTCCATACTCTTGGCTTTTTCTTCTGCTGGAACATTAAAGCTTTTTTTTGCTGTTGTTTTTAACCTGACAGCAACTTGATCACTCTCCCTGAGATCAAGTTGACTTTTTTTCTTTCTCCTCCTCACTCAAAATTGTCAGAAGGGAAATATCTTTTCTTGCTGTTTTCTGTGTGCCTAATAACTGATGGCCGCTTTGTGACAGAGCAGCTGGGCTCTTTTATGACAAGCTGAGATGTCTCCCTGACTGGTACCTCCTTTCTCATTTCCACTGCTTGTAAACGTTCTGGATGAGGAAGGTGGGTAATAACATCTTCCTCCCCTGCTGGCCTTTGTCTCCAATTAGCTACCACTCAGGCACATATTTTACTGCAGCCCTGATCAGAGTATATGGAAAGGGATATGTGACTGATGATTTTTATCATCTCAGCCCACCCAAGGGTGCGTGAATGCTCTCCACTCCCTGGTAGAGGAATCCCTGGCATGTGAGAATGGAGGTGGCTCCCAGGAAAGAGATTTTTTTTTGAAGAGGATGCAGCCTGCTTCTTTGCTTCTCTCCTTTTAGAAGGGGCTAGGAAAGGGGTTTGTGTTCCCAATCCCTAGCAGGTGGCAACTGAGCAGTCAAAATTGGCTCCTGGGACATGTCAGCAGGGAAACAGCAGAGGGTACTGCAGGGCCAGCTTGCTTTGGCCGAGCTGCAGGGGAGGGAGGGCTGTGCACGCCTGCCCAGCTCTCCTAGGCACAGGCTGCAATAACAGGGAGGCAGCACAGCGCTGCGCGGGCAGTTTTGCCAGTGGGTGAAGAGCTGCAGAGCTGTCTGCTGAGCCTGACACGTACTGATAGATGCAAATGTCAAGTGAGGAAAACATGCTCTACTTCCTAAAACTGTGTGTCCTGCTATGTTGATGTGACACACTGCACGCCCCAGAAAGTGAAGCAGTTTGTTGAATGTCAAGAGTTACGACCTTTTGTCGGAGGAATTTACCGTGGCATGCAGAGAATCACAGCTATCTGGGAAGAAGATAGAGAAGTGCTTTGTGTGACTCCTTCAGCACCTGCTCTCTGTCCTGGACCAGGAAGCTGGCTGCCCTGTGTTTGAGTGTCCTGTAATAACGAAATGAAACCATCCTTACCTGGCAGCAGTTGGGATTGCTTTTTTGGAGCAAGCCAGCTGTTCATCTTGTCCAAGTTTCAGCATCTGAGAGAATGACCTGATGTCTGGAGGTAATGCCTCGGAGAAAGCATGGGACACCTGATTGAAGAAAGCTGTACTGATTTATCAGTGAGGGACTTCTTCTCCTGACAGCCGGTTGCTGCTAATTTAGTGGTTTTAGCTTCCTTGTACCCTTTGCTTCCTCACACTTCAAGAAAGTAAAAAAACTGGTGAAGTGCAAGGAAAAGGCACTGGATACTCCTACCTTGCAAGTGATCTTGCTGCTCCAGCAGGACATTATTGGAGCCTTAAGAAAAAAAGAAAAATAAATACTCTGGACACAATGAGATGCTCTTGTGGGGTTCTGCAGCTCCTTGTTTTGCTCCCATGAAGGAAGCTTGAAAGCAAGCCCCAAGATAGTCCTTTGCGGCTTTGGACAGGAGAACATCCAGCCCTTTCACGGCTGGGCCACCACAAAGACGGCCTCCCATCAGCTGCACTGCCACCAGGCATGTGCGGTAGGGCTGTGGAGCTGTGGCAGGTGGGTGCAGGAGGTAAGGGCCTGGCATGGCCACCTGAGGAGAGCCACCATTTCCTCCTTTCCAGTGTGCCTGACAAGATGGCTCTCTGGGGCCACAATAAGCCAGGACCTTGCCCTTCTGCTGACCAAAGCAGTGTCAAAGAATATAAAAAACCATAACAAACTAACAAACAGGATCAAGCTGTCTCTTTTTTTTTTAAATTATTATTATTGTTTTTTCTTTTAACTTTTTTCCATGTCAATGCTGTAACTTTTCTACCAGCTTCAGGCTCGTGGTCCCCTGTCTTCAGAACTTGGCATGGGACTCCTCACCCTGACATCTGAGCATGGGGAATGGCGACAGTAGACAATGGTTCTCACTATAAAGGTGACCACAGAGTGTGCAGAAACGCTTGTCGCTGAGCTGTAAGATATAACCATGGACCACTCCTCTACAAAAGCCTGTATCGGAGCCATCTGTAGAGAGCCAGATATGTTTTCCTTTGGGCAGTTGCCATCTGTCTAAATGCTTTATGGCTTTTCACTTCAGTATTAAATTCTCTCCAAGTTAATCAGTAAACATGCTTTGCTGTATTTTACTTAATACCATCTGAAGCAGTGGAAGCGGGCTGGGTGCTTCTTCCCTCTGTTACCACCCTGGGACACGTGTCAGAAATGAGAAGCCCCAGAATGGTGAAGCAGGGCAACCCCTCTATGCCCCCCAGGAGGAGGGACTGCCTCCTGCGAAGACATTGCTGGTGCCATTCTACACTTCTGGAGTGCGTGGTGCCTCTAAGGAACTTTGGTCCTGGAAGGGGGACGGCACTGGGGCGGAGATCCACCAGAGGGGAGTGTGTTGTGGAGAGGGCACTGCAGTGCATGTTGTGTGTGTGGGGTGCAGAGCTGATCTCTGCCTCTTCACCTGCTGCTGCATGGAGGGTTTCACGCTCCAGGGAGAAGAGGACAGCCTGTGCATTGTAAAGGGCTTTTGGGTGACCTTGTTCCTCTGCTCAACTTCGCTCCAGCCTTCCCTAAACAGCACAAGAATAGTACCTTTCTCTCTTTTCTTGGAAAAATATTGGGTGAGCTTAGGGGGAGTTTTATTCTTTTTTTTTTTGTCCTTTTTCTAGATTGAAGTCTTAAATTGCTGCTTTGGCTGACAGTAGCTCTGCACATCCTGCCTGAGCTGGAGGAGGGGAGGTGGTGTAGGGAGAGGATGAAGGCAATATTTCATGTTATTTGGAGGGAAGGGCTTCACACTGTTGGCTTCTTACTGGCCTGACATGGATCCATCATGATAGCACAGTATTACCAGTAGAGACAGTTAGACATTTATTTTAGCCACCTTGATCCAGATGTAAAAACAGTTCAGTATCTGGTCCACAGAAAAAGAAAAGTAAAGGGCAACATTTGGAGGTACAGTGAACTTGTGAAGGATGGGAGAAGAAAAAGTGACAGAATCTTAATTTATTTTTTTTCTCCTATTCCCCGTGTGAACTTTGATAGCATTTCCTAGCAGTGAGGGTTGGTTTTAGGGTGTGTATTGAGCAAACACTGTAAAGACCCGAGGAGCGTAGGTGTTTTTCTGGCTCTGTCCGCCTGGCTAATGATCTCAGTCATTGGAAACTGCCTCTCACTGGTCATGTTTCAACCATGTACCCTCTACTCCATCTCATTCCTTCTGCTCTCTGCTCACTCTTCGTATTCACTCAACCCTCTGATGATGCAGGGCCTGAGGAGGCCCACATTCATTTTGTTTCCATCAATGAATAGGGGTAAATCTGCCAAGTGCAGAGTTCACCAGATCATGAATTCCTGTTATTCTGGGTTTCCCATTTTTGTTCTACCCTGTCACCAGTGCCTGCCTTGTCTTTGAGTTCATAAGACTGTGACGGATCTAGAAGAGGTTCAGCTTGGTGTAACCCAGCTGAGGCAAAAGACCCACTGAAGACAGCAGGTGGTGGGGGGAGTAGTTCTTAGATTCAAGTCTCAAAAGATGCATGCTAAATTTGAACCACTTTTCTGCCATCCCAGTCCTGTGTTTCTACTAGTGGTTAAGTGTTTTGCACCTCAGTAACTATTGAATATGACTTTCCTTTTCATGGTTTTTCCACAGGATGAAGATGAGACGCCATAAACTATTTCTGACTCTCTGCATGGCTGGTCTCTGCCTCATCTCCTTCTTGCACTTCCTCAAGGCCCTTTCGTATGTCACCTTCCCCCGGGAGCTGGCTTCGCTTAGTCCCAACCTTGTCTCCAGCTTCTTCTGGAACAATGCCCCCGTCACACCTCAGGTCAGCCCTGAGCCAGGGGGTGCAGAGCTCCTCCGCACACCCCTGTACTCCCACTCCCCCTTGCTCCAGCCCCTGCCCCCCAGCAGAACCAGCGAAGAGCTGCACAAAGTTGAATTTGTGCTGCCAGAAGACACAACAGAATATTTTGTCCGTACCAAAGCCGGCGGTGTTTGCTTTAAACCAGGCACCAAGGTGTTGGAGAAGCCACCTGTGGGAGGGCGGCTGGAGGAGCGATCGGATGGTGCAGCCTCGGGGCGGCTGGCTCGCAAGCCACTGAGTGCCAGCAGTACCAAGCGGCGCAAGTGGGTGGAGTGTGTGTGCTTACCGGGCTGGCACGGCCCCAGCTGTGGGGTCCCTACTGTGGTCCAGTACTCCAACCTGCCCACCAAGGACCGCCTCGTGCCGCGGGAGATCCCCCGGCGGGTCATCAACGCTATCAATGTCAACCATGAATTTGACCTGCTGGACGTCCGCTTCCACGAGCTGGGAGATGTGGTGGATGCCTTTGTGGTGTGCGAGTCGAACTTCACTGCCTATGGTGAGCCACGGCCTCTCAAGTTCCGTGAGATGCTCCTCAACGGCTCCTTCGACTACATCCGCCACAAGGTGCTCTACGTCTTCCTGGACCACTTTCCCCCAGGTGGCCGCCAGGATGGCTGGATTGCTGACGACTACCTGCGCACCTTTCTCACCCGGGACGGCATCTCTCGCCTTCGCAACTTGCGTCCAGATGACGTCTTCATCATCGATGATGCCGATGAGATCCCGGCCCGTGATGGCGTGCTCTTCCTCAAGCTCTACGACGGCTGGACAGAGCCCTTTGCCTTTCACATGCGCAAGTCACTCTACGGCTTCTTCTGGAAGCAACCAGGCACCTTGGAGGTGGTCTCGGGCTGCACCATGGGGATGCTCCAGGCTGTCTATGCTACTGATGGGATCCGTCTGCGGCGCCGCGAGTACTACACCATGCCTGGCTTTCGTCAGTATGAGAACAGCACAGGACACATCCTGGTGCAGTGGTCGCTGGGCAGCCCCCTCCACTTTGCTGGCTGGCACTGCTCCTGGTGTTTCACCCCAGAGGGGATCTACTTCAAACTGGTATCAGCCCAGAACGGGGACTTTCCCCGCTGGGGTGACTATGAGGACAAACGAGACCTCAATTATATCCGGGAGCTGATCCGGACTGGTGGCTGGTTTGATGGTACTACGCAGGAGTATCCTCCTGCTGACCCCAAGGAGCAGATGTACGCTCCCAAGTACCTGCTCAAGAACTACCAGCGGTTCCGCTACTTGTTGGAGAACCCCTACCGAAAAGCGGAAGACACTGGGTGAGGCCACCGGGGCTTACGTGGGAAATCGGAACTTCGCAACAAAGGGAAAGAATCGGGTGTTTTCGTCTGTTCCTTTCTTTTCTTTGTTTCCTTTGTTTCTGGGTGGAGTGTGCCATTTCTCTGGGGTCTCTGCCCTCTCTCCCTTCCTTCTCTTCTTCTCTTCATCTCCTAGTGACCTTGGGGACATGAATTCCTCAGTTGTGTGAAGGGTAGGAGGAGGAGAGATGTTGGGGACCTACTCTGGCAGTAGCATAAAGACTTTCCTGCATCTCCTAGACCTCTCCTGCTGGCTGGAGAGAATCTCCACAGCCAGCTGGCGGGTTTTCCTCCGGGGGAGTCTGGGAGGGTCCCATGGGGAGAGAAGGCAGCTGTTCCTGTCCACCCTCATCCTTTGTGGATCAGAGCAAGCACAGATGCGAGCTTGGGCTATTCAGTGAACGTGTGAATCAGCAGGCACAAACTGATGCGAGTGGTCATGTGTGCAGATGTGTCACAGGCGGTTTTTGGATGAGTGAATGTGCAAAAGCATCTTGGTATGCGTTTGTGTTTTTTGTATACCTCTATATCAAAAGAATCTTTTGGGGAAAGGAAATCCTTTGCTTTCAAGGCATTTTCCCCAAGATGCAGCTTCCTCCTGCAGGTTTAGTACATCTGTCCTGGGCTGTATCTCACTCTAATGCTCTACCAATCCTGGAGCAGGCAGATGGGAAGCAGAGGAGAAAGCTGATTTTTTTTTTTTATTTATTTTTTTTAACTCCTTTTTCACCCCTGCCCCCACAACACTGCACTGGCTTGGCCCACAGAAGCTGAAGCATCTTCTCTGCAGTACATGCTTCTGTTGGGACTGGGATAAGCTGCGGGGGGACTTAATCAAATGATGGGAGTGTATGTTTACAAGTGCATGGTTTCCTATGTGCATGAGTGCTAACATGCATGGTTTTGGTATGCACGTGGGCGTTCGTTACCAGTATTGCTGGGGAAGGGGACATAGTTGGGCTTTGGGGTATGCGCTTTCAGGAAATGGTGGGATCCAGAAGCTGCGATCTCTGTCTCTGGCATGGATGGCTTTTTAGGGAATTCATAGGAGAGAGCGAGGGAGAGCATTGGCTCTGCATAGCAGTGCTACACACATGGGACTGCTGGGTTCCTCTCTGGCTGCCTTTGCAACCCTGCGGGCTGTGCCTGTTGCAGGGTTGTTGTTTACATGTGCTGGCTATTCCTTTTTGCCATGGGGTAAAAGAGAGAGGAGAAGAGTCACGCTCTGAGTCAGCAATGGGTGTTGTGGGGAATCTGTGTCGAAGCCCAGAATCCATCTGTCTGTTTTTAGGGTATGAAGGAGGTTGTGGGCAAACAGAGGCCATGGGCAGACTTCTCCCTGAGGCCAAGAGACGTCATGCAATCCAGAGAGCACGTGCAGGCTGGGCCATGCGTACAAGTGTCTACACAGAGTTTGCCAATGATGAGTTGTCAGGATCTGTACTGTTGTTGTAGTGGATTGATTCAGCTCACTGAGGAGGCAGATCCATGTCTCCACCCTTACCATCCTTCCTTAGCAGATGGCTTGTCGGGGTGCCCGGTGCCTGGGCTGTAGCAGGCAGAGGGTGAAAAACATGATGAACTTGCTCTCTTAGCCTTGCAGTGGAAAGACTGGCTCATGTTCCAAGCACAGAAGTGAGGATCATATGGAGGAGGAAAATGTTAGCATAAGGAAGAGTGACCTTGACATCAGGCCAGCTGTGCTGATGCAGGAAGGTTTTCATTGCTGTTAACTTGCTTCATCGGGGTTCCATATTCCTGTGTTGTCTAGCCTGATCCCACTCTTGTGCCTCATCCCTACCTCTCTCCCCCTCCTATTCCTCTCTCTAGAGAAGTGAAAAACATAACTAAAATAACTTGATTGCCTATTAAGACTGAGACTGGAACATCATGAAGATGAACATTTTTTCCTGATCAAATTGAGATGGAGTTCATCTTAGCTCCTTCCACCTCTCATGTGCCATAATGCTTAGAAGAACTGAATGACCCTCTTTGTTGTTTTTGTTTGTTGTTTTTGTTTTTTTTATGTTGTGTTTTTTTAATTGCTGTTCTCACTTCTGCTGTGTCTTCCCATAGGTAGAAAAGCACCTTTGGGAACTGAGTGCAGGGAGAAGCCTTGGTAAGGCAGAATGCTTTTCCTGCATAGGGAGGCTCTGGTTCTTCTAAGTCCAGGGTTGATGTAGCAGGAAGGAGTCTAACCACAGTCACAGGGTCCTTGTGCTAAACAGCTGTGTGGAGGTCTTGGGTGTAGAGAGATTATAGAGAAATGAGGACCCAGCTGAGAAAGGAGGAGCCTGCATGGAGCAAGATGAGAGCAGTAGCACTGAGGCTGCAGCATGAGGGGAACGTGCTTTCCCTGGGGGCAGCTGGAGGAGAGCAGGTGTTTTAGCTCATGGGATTCGGTAGCAGAAAAGTATGTAAGGAAGAAGCTATTTCTCATTTTTAACTCGTGGAATAGAACCTGAGACCTGCTCCCAGACCTTTAGCCTTGCCTTATCTCAGTGATAACAACACAAGCCCAGTGCCAGGCCTTGCTGAAGACAGGACAAAGACAAGGCAGTCTTTGCATCGGTGCTTTGGCAGCACCAGAGCCCTGTGAAGCAGGGTCTAAAGTGCATGCATGCTAGGACTGCACCTTGTTATCTTCTACAGTGGGAGCAGCTACTCCTCTGATACTAGTCCTTCCTGTGCATGGGGGTCCTCAGGGGTTTTTAGTGCACTGCAAGTCCTGTTTTCCTCGCTGAGATATGGTCCTTGTCTTTGGGGGTTTCAGATGAGCCCAAAGCTGCAATACCTGAATCTCCTATTCCAGAAGTACAGCCTGTTGCCTCTCTCCCCTCTCCTCCATTATGTCTTTCATCACTCTCTACATCTCCCTCCAAATTGTCCCTCGCTTCTGCCCTGTTGGGCAGGAGGAGAAGGTCCTGCTGGATCAGCAGCACTGGGACTCTTCTGCAGGACTCTGGCCCTGTTCTCCACCTAGACTTACTTCCTTATTCTTAGGAAATTAAATTTAAACCAGTCTTCTGTTGTGGGGGGAGGAAGGGGCTTTAGAGATGAAATGCATTCTTTTTCTTTCTCAAGAATCGTTTAAACATTTTTTGATTTAAGGCCAAACCAGTCAATGTTTCTGTCTAATTTGTCTGGCTAACTCTGTGTTTTTTATCCTTAGGGAGCTAGAGTGCTTGTCATTAAAAATCTTTCCTTTTGTCCCCGGAGGAGAGGAGGACTAGCAAACGGTCTTTTACACAGTGATTTCCCAAGGTGGTGGCCAGAAAACCTCCACTAAAGGGAACCCAAAACCACATGAGGGTGTGGGGTGGTGAGTGAGGCAAAGGAGGTGAATTTATCAGATCCTCATTTCTCTAAGGTGAGTATTAAGGCTTCTTGATCTTGTCTGAATCAGGTCCTGAGTTTTGTGAACGGAAGTACTAAAAATGGCGGTCCTGTCCCTGGGCTGGAACTGGATCAGACCGCTAGAACCTGATGTCTGTTGGTTGTTGCAGCTATGAGCAGCAAAGGCATGTGCCCACTGCCTCTCTGGGAGCAAAGCTGTCTGCTGGAGAGAAGGAAAGCATTGCCAGCTTTCCTTGCAGCCCTCTTCAGCTCTATGCATTTTCTTCCCCTGAACTTTTCCACTTTCGAGTTACATGATGCAAAGGAGGGCCAAGTAGTAAGTGAAGCAGCATGTGGCATCCCCAAGCCTTGCTCTTATCTTTCTGTCTGTCAGTCTCTGTTCTTGCCTTTCCTCATGCTTCCCACCTAAAACAATGGGTGGCTTTGGACTGAGGAACTCATCTTCCTCCTTCACTCCAAGTGAAGAGAAGAACATGGGCTTTATTAGACCTGCAGCAGGTGAGCTTGCTAAAGCAGAGGGATCAAGGCAGGTTGGCGGCCTTTGTCCTTCCAGAGGACTGGGGTTGATGTTGTATCCAGGTGATGGACAGAAAAGATGGGGTGGTTTTGTGCCTGTGTGGTTGGTTTGAAGGATGACATGCTCAAGTCCACTCTCACTGTAGCTTTCTCTGATCCCTATGTCCTGCTGAGCTGTTGTCTGTCACGCAGCTCTGGCCAGCCTGCTCTTCATGTCTCTGGCAGGTAAATGAAGGGACCTTGTGGTTCCAGGTAACTTACAAGTAGGGATGGAAGGCGTGTGTCAGAGCAGAATGGGTATATGTTCCCTTCCATGATCCTTCTTGTATCCTTGTGGGATGGTAGTGTCTTTTTCCCTCCCAAACATCCCCTGGGACTCTGTCCTTGTCTCTCAGCTCCTGTCAGCAATCTCTGTGGCTGCTATGCCTCTGCACTGTGAAGTCATGTGTCCGGGGTCACTCCTGGTCCAATTAGTGAACACTGGTGGTGAAGAGGGAAGGAATGGCTCGTTCTCACCTCACTGACCTCGAACCTTGGTGAGAAAGGAGGGAAGTGAGTGGGAGAATGGGTGCTGAATCTCTCCATCGTTGTGTTCTCCTCAACCCCCCAGAAAACCTCCCTTCTGATTTCTGAGACATTGGACAAACTCAATCTTATTATGGAAAGGGAGGGGGAGCTGAAGGTGAGGGGGTAGCAGGAGAGGCTTGGATCCAGCACCAAGAAAAGAAAGCTGTTTCTAATGCAATACACTGACATTTAAACCTTTGGCGACTACAGATAATGGATTAAGAAGGGATCTGAATTACTCTGAAACTAAGAATTCAAAACACTGTTTTTTCCTTCCTGTGTGGATGATGATATAGTATCATCCTGGAGATAGTCCAGCAGCACTTCCAAGCCTGGGGTCCACCTGGACTTACTGGTGGTGTTGCCCCTGGGATGGCCCCAGAACACCCTGCTTTGGCAAAAGAATGTGTGGACTTGCAAAAAATAAAATAAAAGAAAAAGAGAAGCACGTCTGCAAAGCTCCTTTCCACTCTGTAATTTATAAACAGCAAGTAATAATGAACTTTTTGTAAGGATAAATCAAATGTACATTCTGAAATCATTTTCTCTGTAAATGGTTGGATTTCATTTCACCCTTAAAGGGATGCTTAAAAGGAGAAGATAATAATAAAAATTAAAAAAATTTACAAAGTATGAAAGGAACCAAGGTGTGTGTGTGTGTGTGGCAATTTTTATTTCAGATTGCCTAGCAGAGGGGCTGCTGGAAAATGGATTGAGGGAAGTTGCTTCCCTCCTTGGTGGGGCAGTGTTCCTGAGAAGGGAGAGTGAGGGGGAGGCTTGGCTGGTTTGGGAAATAATTCCTGATTTTATGGGCCTGGGTCAGACCTGATCTGCATGTTAGGTGAGTATGGGCATGTAAAGGCACACAAATAGGGAAGGATGGCTGCCAAGCAGCTCTCAGAATAGCTGTTAGTTCTGGGAGCCAGCATCACTGATCATGACCATCTTCCCTCCCTTGGATGCATCTGCTTCTTCAAGTAAAGCTGTGGAAACTCTGGAGCCCAAAATTAAACCTCTCTACTGCAGAAATGTCTCTCCGGTGGCTGAATTTCGGCATGGTGCATGAGAGAACACGACCTCCTTGTTTTAGCTTATTTTTAAACTTTTCTAATGTAATTTTGGCTGTTCCCATTAGTCAATATCAAAGCCTGGTCCTGCTCTGAATCCTCCAAAGCATTGGGCCTCAGCAGTGCCTTTGGCAAGGGCCTTTCACAAGCTCATGTGCCATCTACAACTGTTTTCACTTCTCAAGTGAAAACAAGACATTTTGCATGTTCGTTCCTGGTTCAGTTAAGTGATAAGGACTGTAAGCGTTACAGGTTAGTTTCCCTGCACTCATTAAACCTGTCCCTTCTTTCTTCCTCAAGTCTGATGTTTTCAGTTCTCTGCTTTTGGAAGGCTTCCCACCAAACTAGAGGTGTGCGTAGTCCGTTGCTAACACCTTTCTGCTGCTTCTCTCTCCAGAGCAAAGGGCTTGGAATAAACATGCCACTCAAAATTAACAATTAAAATTTTCTGTTAAGATTTTTTAACTTTATAAGGGATCATTGTATTTTTTGTGCCCAAAATAGGGGTTAATCTAAAAACAGATGATTGCCAGACTGCCTGACCTTTAAATTTTTCAAGGGGAGAAGATAAGTACATAGGCATAGGCCAATGACAATTCAACAAGACAGTTTAAGAAACGAGAGTTGACTAGGTTAGAGGTTCTCCCAAGTTATATTTTTGCCTCCAACACAAAATCTTTTACTGACACGTATCTTAAGAAGTAATGTAAATGGCATTTCTTCAGTTTCTTGCGAGGTTTTAAAAGAAGGCAGTGACAGATCCCAGAACCTTTTTCCCCAGAAAGCACAATCTTGTGCTGCGAGAGCTTGAAGTGCCTCCAGGAGCGAGGGGTTGACTCTTCTGCAGACTAGTCTGTGGTGGAGACCTTCATTTGCAAGAGCAGAGCTGATGGTCAGTTGAACGCAGGGGGCATGTGACTCCATCGCGAAGCTTGTATACCATCTCTCAGATGGCATCCCAAGATATCCAAAGGGATCTTGTCATGGGCAGTGCGCATCCTGGATATGGAGCCTTGAGCGCTGTATTGTGCAAGCAGTCAGACACCAAGTAAATCCTGTGTTTTGCAAAATTTCAGTACCCCAACATGGGGTTACATGGGGAGATGCACCATGGACGGGCTCTGGTATGACCTGCCTGCAAATAAGCTGTTTCTCCCAAGCTCTCACTGTATGTCATAGAATCATAGAATGCCTTGGGTTAGAAGGGACCTTTAAAGGTCGTCTAGTCCAACCTCCCCTGCAGAGAGCAGGGACGTATTTAACTAGATCAGGTTGCTCAAAGCTCCATCAAGCCTGACCTTGAATGTCTCCAGAGATGGGGCCTCCACCACCTCACTGGACAACCTGTTCCATTGTTCCACCACCCTCATAATGAAGAATTTCTTCCTAATGTCTGATCTAAATCTACCCTTGTCTAGTTTAAAACCATTGCGTCTCGTCCTATTGCTACATGGCCATGTAAACAGTCTCTCCCCAGCTTTCTTATAGGCCCCCTGCAGGTACCGCAAGGCTGCTATTAGGTCTCCTGGATCCTTGTCTTCTTCAGGCTGAACAATCCCAACTGTCTCAGCCTGTCTTTGTAGGAGAGGTGTTCCAGCCCTCTGATCATTTCTGTGGCCCTTCTCTGGACCTGCTCCATCAGGTCCATGAACTTCTTGTGTTGAGGGCTCCAGACCCGGACACCATCTTCCAGGTGACATCTCACCAGAGCAGAGTAGAGCAGGAGAATCACCTCTCTCGATCTGCTGGCCACGCTTCTTTTGATGGAGCCTAGGATGTGATTGGCCTCCTGGACTGCAAGTGCGCACTGTTGGCTCATGTCCAGCTTTTTGTCCACCAGTACTCCCAAGTCCTTTTCCGCAGGGCTGCTCTCAGGGATGTCAGGGATGCCCAGAGCTCATGGCAGGCACCGCGCAGCACTGCTCGCTGAGGACCCTCCGATTGGCTGGTGGAGAGGCTGGCTCTCGCTAATTCCCGACTGATGCTGGCAGCAGGTTTGCCGATGGGGGATGGACATGATGTTTCAGAACACCAGAGTGCTTGGAAACAAAGAGACTTCAATATAAACTTACACCTTTTAGAAAGCTGGAAAGGGGATACCAAGAGCCTGGTTTTGCTGGCTCTTTGTGTTTGTTGCTCAGATACATTTGTTCCCTGCATAAGGGCACAGCTTAATACGCTGTTTAGTGGGGACAGTTAATTTTTAGTTATTAGCCGAGTTATATATATATTTTATTTTTTTTAATCTCGCTGCTTTAGCGGCTTAGCTGGGGATGCAGTGAGGTCTCAGCTGGCTGGCAGGCAGACCACAGAGCAGCCAGGGAGAGAGTCGACCCAGCCCTGGGGAGCATCACCAGCAAATGGCTTCGTGCTCACGTGCCCCCAGCTGCAGGCGGCGGGTGCCCTGCTTTCTAGAGCATCGCAACGGAGAGGATTTGACCGCAGCCACGGAGAAAAGGGAGACGTATTCTTGCTCCTGGCAGTGGCACGTGTATCTGTGGCTCACAGGCACACTCGTTCCCTAGACGTGTCAAACCTTCACCTGGGAGCAAGCTTTGCGGGGCTTTGCTCTGTTGCTGCAAATCAGGCACAGAGGAGCTGTGCAAAACTGTCCCATCTGGAGAAAGGGCTCAGGGTCACTAAAGTGAGAGGCTGAAACAAGGGATATAACCCACGGACGCTTGGGAGAGGAGCCTGACTTGGGGCTGCTGCAAGCTGTGCCTTTGTAGCTGCAGCAGGAACAAAGCCAGTCAGCAAAAGGGTAAAGGATCAGCCCACTTCAGCTTATGTTTAGGCTGTTATTGTAA
This sequence comes from Baryphthengus martii, assembly GCA_013396935.1. Classification (NCBI taxonomy): domain Eukaryota; kingdom Metazoa; phylum Chordata; class Aves; order Coraciiformes; family Momotidae; genus Baryphthengus; species Baryphthengus martii. The sequence goes on along the minus strand of VWZK01015411.1, from coordinate 499,062 downwards.
GCATCTCCTCCTAACCCAAACAAAAACCTTTACTTGGAACTAAGGAAAATGTGGCAATCCTGATACTTCCAGCATTGCTTTTTATTATTTATTTATTTATTTATTTATTCAATAAGGTAAGAGAAAACAGTCCTTATGGTCTTTCGAAATACATTATAGCTATGTAAGGATATAAATCTTTCGAGGCCGTATCTCTCCTCACCCTGCCAAATGAAACACAAAATAAACCTCCATTGTTCTACTCTTATGTTTCCTGTGCCTTACAGCTTGAACCATGGATCTTCTTGGCTGAAGTCCATCCCAGTAACGATTTAATTTGGGAACCACACTTCACCTTTCTAAAAATAAGGAAAACTGAGAAGAAGAGCAACTAAGCTGTGCTGACTAAAGATCTGAAATGACTTATCCAGGATCTCAAATTAAATACGTTATCCGGAGAATGTATAAAAATGAATATTATAAGCCTGTCTCTATGCAGCAAATTCTTTCCTGGCATTTTAGCCCTGTTCTACAGTCTGGACGTTTGCCAAGGAGAGAGCAACAAATCATTAGTCATATCTTTACTTTTTTTTTTTTTTTCTTCCCTCAGACACTTACTAAGAACCAGGCACACACACACAAAAATAAAAGAATGTAGAAAACATCAACCCACTTCTGTTTGATCCTCAGTGTTTTTAAAGCTCAAACTGTTACCGAGAAATTAATGCCAGACTGCTCCAAAACCAGACAGATTTCCTCAAATGGAACAGAAACAAATATATCTAAGGACCCATGACTTAATGGGACAAAAGGTGCAATAGATGCCTTCACCTAGAAAAATAAGAAAAGCAGCAGGATATAGCAACTCTGCCCTTCTCAGGTTATATATATGTGCATGGGACCACACACCACATGATGCTGGGAGTCCAGATGCCCCTTACACAAACCCAAATCCCGTGTCCATGCTGGGAGGACTTCACCACAGCACACGGTGGGGGGAACAGTACAAAAAACCTGGGGTCAGAGTGCGCAGCCCCACTCGGAGGGCCAGTGACACCAGCTGCAAGTTCTCAGCTCTCCACAGACACTTCTAGCGTAGAAAGCCCACGAGGCTGTCAGAGTCACGCAAAATTGCAAGCGTAACAGCACTCACAAAAGCAGGGTCTCTGAATGGCTCTGGAAACCTTCTGCAGCATGCAGCTGGTGCCAAGTGAAAAATGGGGGAACAGAGTTTTGCTCCCCAAGGAATAATAAAAAAGAAAGCCCCCAACAAACCCAGCCACAGGGAAACTGGGTTGAAGAAACACGAATCACGCTGAGAATGAAGGGGTGCATGGACCAACTGCGAAAACACTACAGCAGTATTTTCAATGTTAGGTAGTAAGACTGAACTCCCTCAGCGACCGTCGGTTCAGATCCTCGCAGTGGCAGCAGCTCCATATCGCCTGCTTGCCGCTCCCAGTGTTTGCAGCCCCCCAGGCTGCAGGGCTGGAGGCTGGCGGGGGTGTGTGTGTGTGTGCACTGAGAAACCCCACTTCAGCAGCAGTGGGGCTGGGAACCTTTCCTTTTTCCCCCTCTCAAATAAAAACATACCCCACGTGTGGCTCCTCAGAGTTATTCTCTGTTACTAGAATCTGGGTCTTGACTGTAAATCGGGATTGCCCCTTGAAAGGCAGCTGAGGACCACTGCTCTCTCCTCCCTCAGCACTTGTCTTCCTTCCCGTGTGTGCTCAACATCAAAGCTGCTGCGACTTTGGGGAAAGAAGCCACCTGCACCACCCTTGGCCCTCTGCCCCTCCTGGCTCATCACAGCCCGCGAGCAGGAGCCCAAATGCCATTCTTCCTTGTGATTGCTGGAGAAAATAAAAGAAACAGGGCTGTGATGAAAGAGAGAGCTGTTGAACGGAGTTAGGCTGCCAAAAGGCCTCTCGCCAGGTCCATTTAGTAGAAGATATTAAGGATATTAAGCCCAAGCTCAGATGGCATTGGTGGGTTACTATCCATCTTCCCTCTTGTGTTTTGGTGTTGTTTTCTGACTCCTGTAAGAAGCCAGCCTTCTGTTTCCAAGCATATGTTTTTTCTTGACCCCACAGAGCCCCTCCAAGATGTCCTTTACAGCTCCGCAGGTCACATTCACCTTCCTGCTGCCCAGGGAGAGTTTGTTGGCTGGTGGCCAGCAGCACAGGGATGTCTGGCTGGGAATGGTCCTACCCTTGCAAAACGGGTGATGGGAAGTCCTAGCAGGGCTGGCACTTGATTCCCAGGAGCAGAGCCTCCAAGCTGGGCTCAGAGGCAGCACTTTGCTGGTTTTGGTTGCTCTCAGAGCCCATGGCAGCGGCTGCTTGAGTGGACGGACCGCCTGCAAGCAGAAGAAGCCCAGTAGACAAGTGGTGGCTCTGGGGACTTCCAGGGAGTGGGGGAGGTGGGGGGACTCTGTGCCTTATCCTGGGCAACAGCAGGGGTTCTGGTGCTGCGTCACCCCATGCTACCTTTGATATTTCACAAGCTCACTTAGTAATTAGGGGAAACAAAGGTCGTTACTGCTTGCCAGGCGTACAGCTAAGGTGTGGTCCCTCCTCTCCGTCTGCACCTTACCCTGTCAGGGCAAGTAAATTCCCTTTCTTGCAGGGGGTACACAGGCTGCGAGGCAACCTATTCCCGGTGAGTCTATGGGCAAAGAAGCCACCAGGCAACAGGGGCACGGGGGCCAGCATCTCATCAAGGTAGCACAAGTCTTTGGGAATGCTGGGTGGATTCCCACCAGTGTGGCTGCACCTGGTGGGTCAGCAGAGGAACTGGCCCTCCCTGGAGAGAGGGGAGATGTTGCTTCACTGTCGCAAGGCAGAGTTGAAGTTTACAACCCCCAGCACGTCACTAGACGTCCGGTGCTCCTGTGGCAGCTGGGACAGCGTTGGTTGTGTGATGCTCTGCTGTTGCGCTCACCTTTCTCTTGGCAAGACAGAAGGGGCAGGTGAAACAGCGGTGCCCACGTGGTGCCAGTGTGGAGAGCCCATGTCAGGCAGTGGGCACGAGTGGCCTGCCCCGAGAGGTCCGAGTAGTTTGGAGGCACGCTGCGTAGTGTGGCCGGAGGAGCTCACAACACGCACACGCAACTGCTGGCGAGGGGCCCGGGAGCTGGCGGCCAGCCTGAAGGGGGGGAAAAAAGAGAAAAACACTAAAACAGGCGTAACTGAAGGGGGTGAGGTCGGGGAGGGGGTGCTTATGGAGGCCCACAGAGCCTGGCTGCCAGGGCAGGAGGGCAACAAGGGATGTCTGTCGCTGCGCAGCCTGATCTGACAGATCTGTTGGTAGCGCATCAGGGGTTTGCTGCACCTAATTGCATGAGTTTTGATCTAGATTTGAGAATTTGGGAGCTGGATTCATGAGCGCACCTGCCCAGCGGCGACAGAGCGCTGCTGGGAGGAGTGAAGCATTTCTGTGGATCAACAACCAGAGAAGGAGGCAGGAAACCAGGAGGAAGGTTCAAAGATCCATTTTCATTCTGGCAGAAGGTTAAGGGTAGGGAATATCGGCGCTGCCCTCAAGGTCCCGGATAGCTCAGTATATGAACTGATGATCTGGAAACAAAGATGAGCCATATACCAAACATTTTTCAGAGATGACTCAAAGCTATTGACTCTCGAGGAGATTGGAAAGGCAAAACTAAAGGCAGAACTAAAAGGCAGATTTGGTAAATGGGCCACACCACGCATTCGCCACGGTTTAACCGGGCACGGGCAAAGTCAGAAAACAAAATTGCACATAAGAATTACAAAGCTCCAGATGGTCTTTAACAACTCCGGAAAGCATCTGGATGTCACACAAACCCTGGCTCTGAGAGTAGCTGCAGGTTAAAAAAAAAAAAAAAAAAAAAAAAAAAAAGCACACACAAAATATTAGCATGCAGAAGGAAGAAGGGGAGAATAATATGGAAAATATGATAATGCTATTATGTAAATGACTAGCACGGCCTCTCTGGGAATACTGTCTGCAGTTCAAGTAAGCCTTTCTCCGAAAGGGCTGATTAGGGGCATGGCAAACTTGCTCACAAAGAGAGATCAAAACGATTGGGGTTGTTTATCTCGGAAAGGAAATGAACAAGAGGAGATTGGCAGGGAGCAAGCCAGTCCAGAGCTTCTGGTTTTCTTCCTGTTCAATTCTATCGCTGTCATATCTGGTGTCGCTGAGAAGTGCGTGAAGTGATGTGGCTCTCCTCTGGCACACACGGTTTGCTTTTTCTCTGCCCCTCTCCCCCAGGGGAGGCATGGCGCATGGGGTTATGCTTTTACGTTTTGGTAGCATCTGAGGAAGAGGAGATGGCTAAGGAGGAATAATTACTCCCCAGAATAAGCATACAGTAGAGAAGGTGAGAATGAAAAAGGGGGATTTGCACCTGGACAGAGGGGTGGAAGGTCCTGGCTTTAGGAGGCTACTTCCATCCCCTCAGGCAAACCCTGGTAAGGCTGCCAGCTACTGCCCTTCTCCCAGGCCCCTTAAGACTGCCAGACCAGGCCCTAAGGTTCCTTGGAGATGAAGATAAAGAGCTTGAATTTGATAAGCTATTCTGTAAAAAGCATCAGGATAGTCAGACGTACCTTCAGACAGGCAGCGTTACCGCACTGCTCTCCACCTACCCTGAAGCACCAAAAGAAGCTGTTTCTCTTTACCCCTGCATCACCCTAGGAGGCCGGCACACACAGCCAGAGCCAGCCATGACAGCCTGTGCTGTGGGTGTCGACTTGCTGTAGTGTGCTGCACTCTCTCCAGGGACTTGAACATCTCTCCTACGAGGAAAGGCTGAGAGAACTGGGGCTGTTTAGTTTTGAGAAGAGACGGCTAAGAGGAGATCTTATTAATATCTATAAATGTCTGAGGGGCGGGTGTCAAGTGGAAGGGGACAGTCTCTTTTCTGTGGTGCCCACTAACAGGACAAGAAATAACGGGTACAAGCTAGAATATAGGAGGTTCCACCTCAACATGAGGAGAAACTTCTTTACTGCGAGGCTGATGGAGCCTGGAACAGACTGCCCAGAGAGGTTGTGCAGTCTCCTTCTCTGGAGACTTTCAAAACCCACTTGGATGCATTCCTGTGTGGCCTGCCCTGGGTGATCCTGCTCTGGCAGGAGGTTGGACTCGATGATCTCTGGAGGTCCCTTCTGACCTCCAACATTTGATGATTCTATGTTTCTCACAGGAAGCCATTTGATGGCGTTTAGGCCCAACAAAGCCAGGACGACAAAAGGAAACACTTATTGGTACGCTGGCTGTTCTGGGCCGTGGGGAGCACGCTGGCAGACACACAGAGCCGCTGAGGCTGCCCACCTGGCCCGTTTCATCACAGCACACAAAGCCCAGGCTGCTAACAAGACTTTCCATGGCAGAACAAGCCCAGTGTTCCAAGATGGGCTCAGCACAGGTGCCTACCGTGGCCCTGAGGGCAGCTGTGAGTCAGAGGGGGAAGGGGAGACACCCATCTCCACCATGGCAGCAGCTCAAGCCAAGATGGGAAGCAGCTGCTCGCCCCTGGGCTGCCCAGGAGCAATCTGTCTTCCTCCAGGCTGCACCCTGACGGTCCCACTCGCCCCCCGCTCCCTTCAGCCCTTCCCCATAGCCTCTCAGGATGTCCTCGGCCCGACTCTGCCCCAGCCTCTTCCTCACAGCCCTCCCCGCCGAGGAAGCCGGCTCATCACCGAAGCCATCACCCGCTGAGGACCACGGGGCCCTCCACCCAGAGCAGTGCCCGGCCCTGCCCCAACATGGGAGCAACTGGAGNGCGGCGGCGGGTCCGCCGAAGGGAAGCGGCTGCCGTGAGGGTCCTGGAGCGGCTCCCCTTTCCCACCCTGGTCTTTCCCAGGTGAGTGCGATGCGGCCGGTCCCCCGCGGGCTCAACCCCACCTCAGGACCCCGGCTTGGAGCGGGTCTTGCAAGCGGCCCTGGGGCGGCCCCGCCATGGGAAGGCCCAAGCCGCGGGCTGCCCGTTCCCCCACAGCAGGGCGGACGGGCTTCGAGAACTCGTTATCCCCGGTGTGCCGTTAGAGGGGCTGGCCCGTCCCTTCCGTTTGGCGGAGGGCGGCAGTCTGTGGGGCCAGGCATGGAGAGAGGGAGAGAGGGGGAGACGGCGGCCCGTGCGTCCCCTGGGGAGAGAAAAAGCTGACTCGGATCCTGCACTTCGCCACCTTTCTCTAGGTCGCCCGTCCACGCACCTGTCCCCCATGGCAACGTGGTCCCGTGAGGCTGTCCTGACCCTCTACCGGGCTCTGCTGCGCCAGGGCCGCGGGCTGCGCTACACAGACCGGGATTTCTACCTCGCTTTCATCCGCCGCGAGTTCCGCCAGAACCTGGGGCTGCAGCGGCTGGAGGACAAGGAAAGGCAATTGGAGAAGGGGCAAGCTTTCCTGCGGAGCAAACTCGGGGGCCTGGTTTAGAGATTTGCTGTGGCTCCTTTTGGCTCCGCTTTCCTTTTTTTCCAATACCCCTCTCCAATCGAAAGAGATGATGAATGCTTCCTGCCCATCACTATCTTGAAGAAATCTGGAAGGTGCTTCCGCAGGCACACCAGAGGGCTCTCCTCTTTACAAATGCATTAGGTCACAGGTAGGTCACAACGATACAATAACCATGTTCGTCTTGCTATTGTTACAGTTAGTTTTGTGAGGATGTTGTTTATCTTCCTAGCAATGAAGAGTGACTGAACTCCCAGTTCATCGTGGCAGGAACATTCCTTCTGAGATTGTAGCTCAGCCTTAGAAAATCCTACGGGTAGTTTTAAACCACCCAGGTCTTGCAGGCTCTGAACATTTGAAACTGTCTTAGAAAACAGATCTTGAGTCAGATTGGAAGAGTTTTCTGGTGTTTTCATATAGGTTTACTGAGGATCTGCCTACGGGTGCACGGGCCACAAGGTGTGTTTTACATGTGTAGTTGGCCAGGAGGACTCTTTAAGTATCAAGATCAGGTTAAGTGGGAATTAGAGAAAACAAAAGTACGTGTGTAAGAAACACAAATGTGTAAGAAAATGATGTTTGTGTTATATGTGACTTGTGTGAGAATCAAACCCACCAGCCTTGAGGGCAGGAATAAATGTCCAGTGAAAGCAAGGGAGCTGTTCCTTCTGTGGTATGTTGTGGTCTCTACTGTTGACTCTCGGGTGTCTTTGAAATATCTGGGACCAGCCCTTGTTCCAAAGCCGGTCTGGGAGTGGATGCTTACGCTGCCTGTCCAGCCTTGGGAAGATTCTGATTTGCTACGGACAAGCAGTTGACCGTCCCTGCCTCACCTTGTCTGTGAGCAAAATTACACACGTTAGATTGAGAATAAGACAATAACTTGGCATTACAAAAGCCATGCTTTGCTTTAGAAGCACGTATGAAAAGGAAAAGACCCAAAGGACCATAGAGTTTTACATAATATACAGGGTTTTATTGCAAAATGAAGTAAACATTTCTTAACAATTAAGCACAATTAAACCTGCTTCAATGGTTAGAAGCCCCACATCAAATTTGGGATGTTTTGCTTCAGGTCACAAAGGGAGCTGAAAGCAAAGAAATGCTGTTATTGCAGAGCTTGGTCAGTCCTGTTCGGGCGTATCTGGGAATAAGCAAGCTCCTCAAGGGAAGGTAATTAAGGAGGCTGCAGATTTAGGTGGTCCCTTCCTACTGCTCCGTGCTAAGACCCCAAGAGCCACAAGTCTGGGGTGGAGGAGAAGGGAGTGAACCATCAGGGTTGCACGTTTTGACCCGTTTGTTTAATGGTCCCACTTCTTCCAGGTGAAATGGCAGGCGCTGGGCAGCGCAAAGGGAAAAAAGATGACAACGGCATCGGCACGGCCATCGACTTTGTGCTGTCCAACGCCCGGCTTGTCCTGGGCGTGGGTGGAGCAGCTATGCTGGGCATCGCCACGCTGGCCGTCAAACGGGTGAGTGCGCAGGGCAGTGGGTGGGACCTGAGCACAGGGGCGCTGGAAAGGAGGAGTGGGAAACAAAAAGACCCGGGATGCTGGCACTAGGCCGAGTAAAACGCCAGCATTGTGCCTTTAATGACTCAAAGCGCGCCCGGTGTTGTCGCTTTAGATGTACGACCGGGCAATCAGCGCTCCCAGCAGCCCCACTCGCTTGAGCCAGTCGGGAAAGAGAAGCTGGGAAGAGCCAAACTGGCTGGGCTCCTCTTCACGCTTACTGACCCAGGACATGAAGACTAACCTCAGCCGCTCCCTGCAGACCCTTCCCACGGATCCTTCGGCCGCAGACACGGGTAAGGAGCAGGGTGATCACTCCTGCATTGCAGAATTATCCAGGCCCATAGACTCTTTGCTCGTTTAAAGGAATGCGGGAAAGACAATACTCTGTTTAGCCCGGCATTTTGATGTGTTTTTTGTTTTTTTTAAGCAGGTCTGCTGGTAACTTCAAGAATTAGAAATCAGATTGAGAACTTGCAAATAGTAGTCATCTTTTTGCAGTCTTAAATCCTCTCATGACTTCAAGGTCTACAGCTTTATTCTCCCTCGGTCTTTTCTCTTTCAAGCTAAATACTTACCTGTGCAATCTTTTCTGATAAAAAGCCACTCCATTCCTTTCACGCACTTTGTTGCTTTTCTTTGGACTGTTCCAGTTTGTTTGTGTATTTTTAAGAGGGTAATATTCAAATCACAAATGTACTAGCAATTTATCGCAGTGTTTCCTACGTTATTTCTAATTTTTTCCTAATTTCTGTAACACTATTTGCCTGTTTAGCGCTGCTTATCACTGAGTTAGTCTTCATCAGGCTATAAAAAGTGACCTGCAGTCATCTTTCTGAGTGGGATTATAATTTAGAGTCCATCAAGGGTTATTATATATATTTGGTTGGTTTTTCTGACCGGTTTTACTTTCTATCCCTGCTCACTTCAGGAGACTAACATTTGGAAATCAAAAATAAAAAACAGGATCAGCTTTTAACTTGATTTCCAGATTCTTTGCAAGAAGGTCAGCTTCAGGGTGGCAATGGATTTTCTGCTGAGGAAGCATTAAATAACTAGACAGCTGTGTTAAATAGGGTCTAGATCATTTGTTTAGAGCCCCTCAAAAAAAAGAGAATTGAGGAATAAAACCATCAATGATGGTGTCTGGCATTCTTGACTTTTAAAATAAATTAAAACTTGAGATGGAAAAATAATTATTTTCATGAAGAGGCAATGAAGTCAGGTTCCCTATGGTTTTGTGGGCTCTTTCCTTTTTGCACAAAACCTCAGATCTGCACAAAAGACCCCGGTGGGACAAGAGGCAGGAGCAGCTGAGGCTGGGCGAGAAGGGTCTGTGCGCAGCTCGGTCGGCCGTTCTGCATACGCTCTGTGGCCGAGTGCCTCTTGCCAAACAAATATGCAACAGCTGATGGCCTCCGTGGGGCCGCTGATCGGAAAGTTTCTCCTGCACCCGTTAAGTAGCATAGCCCTTCCAAAGATCTCTTAGATCTGTAATTCTTCCTTAATTCTCAGTGATAACTTCTGAAACTCTTGGTTCGTATTAAGAGAAGTCTGAAAAACAGATGGGAAGCATTGACTGACTTCTTTAGGAAACCAGTCAGACAAAAAAGGTTTAGAGAATCTGTGGGGGTTAGACATTGCCTAATAACGCAGACGGCAGCGTAAGTGTTGTAGTGCTGCATTGTGCCTAAGGGGGTGCTCTCTGTTCCTCCTCCAGTGAAAGTTTGAGGGAGGTTTAAATTTGGGCTGCCATTGCCTGAGCTCTGCTAGCCCCAAGGTCTGTCAGCTCACCGTCCGGACAAGTGTTGATCGCACTCCTAATAACTATTTTGTTTCCATGCGGTGCGATCTTCTCTGACCTCCTACTTTAGTCGGGACTGGGGTTTGCTGATAATTTGTAAAAATCCATTGTGAAGTTAAAAACTTACTGCGGTCACGATGGTTGTTCAAGCGTGTTTTATCCACCGATCCGACATCATGATGAAAGCTTCTGACCCAGTAACAGCGCTGAATTTTTGATGAAATTGAACTGCTCGTGTAGCCATTAAAATGACTTCCTTGGACACGATGTTAGTCTCGTTCTGGTTCCGAGTCAATTAACTTGTTTTCATCTGGTTTGATGCTTGTAGTAGTGTCTTTTGAAGTTTCTCAGCACCTCCCTTTTGATTGATATCTGTGTAAAGCGTGAAAAATGTCTGCCGAAAGCTTTCCGAGACCTGGGAGGCTGCGCTTCCGCGCTGCAGATTTTCTTCCGCAAATCGCTTCACGGCGAAAGGCTGCAGACGATCAACGCTTTTCCTTCTGTCTCGCAGACTTTTTCCGACCCACAAAGCCCAAGCCATCTGCCAAGAGGAGTCAAGTGGAGCTGAAAAAATCCCGCCTTCGTCTCTCTCTGCAAGAAAAGCTCTTCGCTTATTACCGGAGGAAGGTGGCTATCCCAGCGGAGGAGCAGGCCCGGGCCAAGCAAGCGGCCGTGGATATCTGTGCCGAGCTGCGCGGCTTCCTCCGCGCCAAGCTGCCGGACATGCCCCTGCGTGACATGTACCTCAGCGGCAGCCTGTATGATGATCTGCAGGTAATTCCTGGGGCCGCATGACGGGTCGTTATTCAGATGGCTGACTGGGCTGGGGCATTTCAGGCTTCCCTCTTGGCAGTGCTGGCTCAGCACGACATTCCTATGTAATAAGGCTCCTGGTGTCGCCTTTCCCACTGTGGGAGCCAGAATGGTAATTTCTGCAGTACTGTTTGAACAGGCATGACTGGGCTGTTGGCAAAACATTTGCTTTTTGCAGATTTATTTCTTGGGATTATCTCAGTCCGTCTTTCCTTCCCTGCTGTCTATCCCTTCAGCTGCGTTTTTCTTGCCATTTCTCCAGCAGGCCTTTGTTTTCTCTTTGTCCTTTCCATCTCCTTCCAAATACATGATACTCCCATAGAACTCCTGTGTATTCATGTAGGTCTTCCCTACTCTTGTTTTTTTTTTTTTTTAATGCATGACAGACCTGGATTGGACAGCAGTCCCTGATGGCAAGATGCCCATGGCTATAGTGAGTGATTCAGAGGCACGCTTTTTTGTTTGAGTCAGAGCTCTGGAACAGAGTGTCAAGTGTCCACTGAAACTTAGAGCTGGGATCTTAATCATGTTGGTCAAAGAGGGTCTTTAATGACCTTTTTCCAAACAAAGTGACAGACCGGGTCAGGGCAGTACCTAGTTGTAGCATGGGATAATTAAACCATGGCAACTTAAACTTGTCTAGAAACTTAATATTCTGCCCTCTGTTTTAAATTAGCAAATGGTGTTGCAGTGTCCTGGGCCAGCTGCATCTCATATCCAAGGAGTGGACTTCAGAGCAACGGAAGACAAAATGATTCATCTATAGGCCGTCCCTGTCAGGTCCTAGAGTATATAAAGATCTCTAAATAGTACATACTGTATAAACACTAGTTTAGGTTATACCTTGGCGTTATCCCGCTGATGATGGGAGATAGTCCTCCAGAATGTCTTTGGACAAAGGGAGGATGTGAATCTTGTGCAGAGAGGAGAGAGAGAGAGAGAGGCAGCTGAACCTTTATTCCAAGTTCTTTGGAACAGAAAGCTGTCTAAAGGTGGTGAATAAAATGGAATGTGGAGAGAGAAAGCTTGTTCTCACCCACTTTTCTCTCTTGTGAAAGGTAGTGACAGCTGATCACATACAGCTCATCGTGCCGCTGATGCTGGAGCAGAACCTGTGGTCGTGCATCCCCGGGGAGGACACTATCATGAACACTCCTGGCTTCTACTTGGTGCGTCGGGAAAACCCAGAGTACTTTCCCCGTGGGAGCAGCTACTGGGACCGCTGTGTGGTGGGAGGTTACCTTTCCCCCAAAGCTGTAGCAGACACCTTTGAGAAAGTTGTGGCTGGCTCCATCAACTGGCCAGCAATTGGGTCTCTCTTGGATTATGTGATCCGTCCAGCAGCTCCCCCAGCAGACTTGACGCTGGAAGTCCAGTATGATCCAGAACGGCATCTTTTTATTGACTTCCTACCATCCCTGACACTAGGTGACATCATACTTGTGGCCAAACCCCATCGATTGGTCCAGAATGACAATTTGTGGCGACTGAGCCTGCGGCCAGCAGAAACAGCTCGCCTCCGGGCCCTGGACCAGTGCGATGCTGGCTGCCGTTGCTTGTGCCTGAAGATCTTCAAAGCCGTATGCAAGTCAAACCCAGCCCTGGGTCACCTCACTGCCAGCCAGCTCACCAACGTCATCCTGCACCTGTCCCAAGAAGAGTCTGACTGGTCCCAGGACATGCTGGCTGACCGCTTCTTGCAGGCGCTGAAGGGGTTGATCCGCTACTTGGAGGCAGGTGTCCTCCCTAGTGCTCTCAACCCCAAGGTGAACTTGTTTTCAGAGCTGACCCCCGAAGAAGTGGATGAGTTGGGCTATACCCTCTACAGCTCTCTGTCGGAGCCAGAGGTCTTGCTGCAGACGTAATGGGGCCTTACCTAGGGAAGTGCTGATAGGCTTTAGCCAAGGTGGACTTTGACTACCGCGAAATATGTCTCCTCCACTTCTCTCTCTCTCTGTCTCCTTTTGGTTCGTTATTATTTCCTGCTCTGGAGTTGGTGCTCCCACCAAATTTCTTGGTGCTACTGGTCCATTTCCACCATCTCTGCCCAAACAGGTACCCATTGGCTAGGGAAAAGAGGCTGAAACTGCAGCTCTAAGATCTTTGCATAAATTCTGCCAATGTTTGTCTACCAAAAAAAACCCAACAAACAACTAAACCAAACTATGCACTTCTTTCTCCTGTAGTGCACTTAACTGCAGCGAGTCCATTTTGGTCTGAAGACGGTGGAACTGGGCTGGTTAATCCAGTGATGATTTTAGCAGACTTGCATTGAGGTCCTTTCCTCCATTCTGACTTTGTCCTGTTTCTTTTTCTCTGCTGTACCACACTGTCTCACTTTCCTCATTTTTAATTTTTTTTCCTCGTGTTTTTTGGCCCCTTTGACTCAGTCATGCAGGGCAGACTGAACAAGATGTTCTGAATAGGGTTGTTTTTTGTATTTCTGGGTGGACAATGATTACAGCGGTGGTATTTAGGGCTGCAGAGCTTGGAATAGGAGAATGCCCATGGCTGCCGCTTTTATGTAGCTTTCTCCTCCTTTGCAAGCCAAGTTCAGGAGTAAGGACTGAAGCTTGTCCACCGTACTGCAGCACAATGTCCAGTATGGGCAATTCTCACTGAAGCTGTCGGAGGGAAGGAAGTCTTTGTGATGAGGCCAAAGGAGCTGGGCTTGTCATTCCCGCCTAGTCAGATCTCCTGGGTGTTGCTGGTTGGAACAGCCCTGGGAATGGAGAACGGGGCAGCTCCTTAGATGTCTCTGGTCTAGAGGAAGAGGCTGATTATGGGAGAGGGCTGGGAGACACACAAGGGAATGGGGATTATGGTGGTTTTTTTTTCATCTTTTCCCCAAGAGCTTGTGGCTGTTCTGGCCTTATGAGGTGGAAGCAAGACTGCATGCCTTAGAGGGCTTTGTAATAAGCACACTTATGCCAGATTGTCACCAGCTCTTAAGTCTGTGAAGGTGTGATGGGACTGAACTGGTGTCATCAGGAAGGTTCTGTCCCGTACACTGATATTAGGATATGTATGCAGACCTGGCATTTAGAGAGATACCGGCTTTGCCATCTGCTCTCAGTGTGTGTTTTAGTCGCTTCCCCAGCCACCTCAGAACTGAGGTTGTCCGTCCCCTTCCTCATTCCTATACGCTGACTTTCCAGTGCTCCCAGTCGACAATTACTCTTAGAAAGCTGGTGAGGGCACACCTTCCCATTCTGTCTGTCTGAACGTGTTGGTAACGCAGTTCTGCCCACTCCTGTTTACGGCTGCTCTCAGACCCTTCTCCCTTGGATGCCCTCCAATCCGCTGCTGGGCTGCGGTATGGGTTTTGGGGGGCAGCTGCTGCTGCACTGCTGGTATCTCCTAAACTAGCCGTGTAGACTCTGTGTACTCTGCATTAAAGCCTTCAGGCCTCTCCATCTTCAAAAAGGTGGAGAGAGGGTGTCGTCCCATGTCTGGGGCTGCATCTCTCAAAAGACCAGCACAGCTCTTCCAGCTTTGGCACCTCACCCATGGAGAGGGGCACTGCAGCAGCAGAGTTTGGAGGGAGCAGGAAGCTTTTTCTCCTCCCTTACTCTCAGGACTGCCCCCTGCTTTGACAGAGGAGTTTCAAGGTGAGTTTCAGGAGCGGAACCACAGAGGCGAGTTTTTAGCCCTTGTTTTCTTTTTAGAGGCAGTACTGGTGAGATGAGGGAGGGAGCATCTTTCTCGGATAACCCATCCGTTTTAGCCAGCGTGTCAGGTAGTATTCCCTATACAGTCATAACGCACCGTTGCATTTTAAATTATTTAATCCTTAGGGTACTGGTATTTTCCAGACTGCCAGATGCATACTTTGAAGTTTGTGTGTGTATATAAAGTCTGTAGTCTGTAAAAGGGTAACAGAAGTTCTGTTTGTAGAAATTCTGTTTGTAGTATTTTGTGTTTCGTAAGTTTTGCAGCAGTCAGTGTTGGTCAGCTGTTGATTGCTCTTCACTCTGGTTCCCAGAACTTTTTCCCCTCTTTCTTTCCCTGCTCTCCACTGCCTTTCTGATGTCAGCCTTCCTACCCTAAGAGCAGACAGATGAGACTTGGAACTGATAGGCTACTGGGGGAAGTTCCCCTTATCTTTAATTACTTGAAGGTCAACAAAAATATTAAAATATCTGGGTTGTCAGTTCTCTATGAGTTGACTTCTTCAGTATGGTCTCACTCCTCACTCACTCGGTGCTGACTCTAGTATCATGATCTTCACGCAGAATTGAGCAGCAACGTGGTTTGGTATGATCAAAACTACAGATACAAAAAAGGTGAGACATAAACAGGAGAAAGCCACTGTCTGAGCTGACTTGAGAACAGTTGCCACATATCTATATATATGAGTTTTTACATGAATGATTTTACTTCTTCCTGGCAACCTAATGAATTAATATTTTACTGCCATTTCTTGCTGCTATTGAGATCAGTTTGTGTATCAAATGGATACTGAAGCTGCCTTTTTGCCTTTTCTGTAGACTTTGCTCCACTTCACTTGAATCACTTCCGTCATTTCTTCCCTTCAGTTTTGCCCTCCTCTGAGCTCGTCACAAGCCCGTGCTCAGGAGGCAAATGCTCACTTCCTACAGGCAGCTGCCCTCGCAGTGGCAGTCTCAACAAAGGCCAAAGATGTAATAGGGGCACTGCAACTAGGAGTATTTCAAGAGTAGCGTAAGGCATAAAAAGCAACAGAGGCAGGGAAGAAGGAGTAGGGCAAGCGTGCAGGAAGCTTACACTAATCCTGTACCCAGCCTAGGGGTCAAACAGACGGTTGCTGAGTCTTTCAAACTGGCACCTTTCAGTATTAAAGGCAGTACACGTGTTGATGTACGGCCCAGAGGGCTGCCTTACCTATAGGTAGGCTCCTTCCTGGTCAAAGCTGTAGCACAGAGCAGGAGGACCTAAAGCTGAATGTGAAAAGGGCAGCTCCTTGCCACCTTCCTGGCAGAGCGGCTCAGAGACAAATTGATTGTAAGAGGCCCAGAGTGTGCATTTGGTGGGTTGCTGCCTGGGCTCCAAGAATGCCTCAGTGTGTTCGGCTATAGCTTAGCTCACGCGAGCTTCCCGTGAGATCGTCGTCTTGTTCCCTGTAGCCATGGGACGAGGACCAACTTGCTCAGCTGTGGGGTTTCACTGCCCCACCGCTAATCCTTCGAGTCAGGTGGATTTTCTTTCCTGTGTTTAAAAGCAATTATGGAAACAAGAGGCTGCCTCCTGGCGAGCTGCCATGAGGGCCCTCCCTCTTAGCACGCGGGTACTTGCCGTGGGAAGTGAAGATATGAAGCCCCATCTCTCCCAGGCCTGGAAGCTGTGGATTTGTAAAGGGGAAAGTCTTTAAGTGCATGGTCTGTGACAGAGTGTGTGAAATTCTGAAATAAAATGACTTTCCACAGTAACCTGGTTGTCTCTGGGGTGTTTATAAACAAACAAAGGAGTGTGTCTCTGCTTTTGTCTCAGTGCATCCTCCTTAAGCTGACATAATTCTGCACTACACTGGTGTTTGGGGACTGATGTGCCCCTTGCCGATTCACTTGCCTTCCCGGTGCGGCTCTGGGCGCTCGGCGCTCTGCAGCTTGTCTTGGGAGAGCAATCAGGTCAGTGCTGCAGCGCACCGGCTCCTGGCAGCCTTCGCAGCAGTCACAAGATGGATGTGTAATTATAGTGCTGTTCCTTCCCTCCTTTCTCTGATAGCCTGCGTGCCTGGGCAGGCACCTGCTTTTCATGTGGCTTCACAGGCTTCCGTGCCTCTTTAATATTAAAACTTTCCTGTGCAGACTCCTCCGCCCTTGTTCAGTCACACGTTGGTGTCTCTGTGCCAATCCTCTCCCCTGCCAAATGTGCTCCTCTCTTATCCGAGCATCACCTCGAGGCAGCGAGGAGGCCGCGGTGCCAGGGGCCTGCGTCGGGTGTATTGAAGCTCTTTGCGGTAAAGAGCCAGTTCTGTGCGGCTGCTTGGGAAGGTGGGGAGGAAGTGTTGGATGTCAAGCATGAAGTGAGGCCGCTTTTGATGGATCCCAGGCTTCTTAATCCTGGGAAGACGCGCTGCGGTGACAACATTGTCCTGTGAGAGTTGTTTTAATGAGGACTTGGCAATTAACGTTTAACTATTTTGGAGGATATGTTATGATACAAAGGGAGTTTACAACTCTAGTATTTTTTTGGCTTGTGTTTTCTCTTGGTTTTTGGTTTTTTTTTCCCCTTTAATCTGTTCTGTGGTAGAAACACATCAGATGAGATCAAGCACATTTCATGTCATAGGGAGTCTTATGGGAACAACTAAAATGAGCCGCTCTGTGGAATCTGTGCCAGGTATTTCCCTCTCAAGTTAATGCCTCTGGAAAGCCGAGAGCTTGCAATACATGTTTAATGTATGCAGCGGTTTGCAGCTTTGCATAAAAGCTGTCCCGGCATGAAAAGGGAGGAAAGATCAAAAGATACGGGTTTGGTTAATGTAGAGAAAAATAATTGAGA
Organism: Baryphthengus martii; assembly: GCA_013396935.1. Taxonomy (NCBI): domain Eukaryota; kingdom Metazoa; phylum Chordata; class Aves; order Coraciiformes; family Momotidae; genus Baryphthengus; species Baryphthengus martii. The sequence goes on along the minus strand of VWZK01015411.1, from coordinate 482,029 downwards.
GGAGTCACAATAATTATTTCAAGTATGGAAAAGGTTGCTACAAAGAGCATAAATGGTTCTCCAGGCTGCAAAGACTCAGCGTCTCTTTTGTTCTTAGCCTAAGGAACAAACGGCTTCGGAGGAAGGTGGATTTGGGAAAAAGGAAAATATTTTGCGTGCTTTGTTACATGACCACAAATCCTGTCATAGAATCATAGAATCCTCAGGGTTGGAAGGGACTTTGAAGATCAAGTTCTAACCTGCCTGCCATGGGCAGGGACACCTCCCACTAGATCAGGTTGCCCAGAGCCCCATCCAACCTGGCCTTAAAAACTTCCAGGGATGGGGCTTCCAC
>VWZK01015411.1:470337-481125 GCA_013396935.1 Baryphthengus martii | reverse complement strand
ACGGAGGTGAGACTGACTGGCCTATAGTTCCCTGGATCACCCTTTTTTCCCTTTTTGAAAATGGGGGTTATGTTTCCCCTTTTCCAGTCAGTAGGAACTTCACTGGACTGCCATGACTTTTGGAATGTAATTGAGAGTGGTTTAGCAACCTCATCTGCCAGTTCCCTCAGTACCCTGGAAATGAACATCGGCAAGCTTACATTTTACTTATTTATTTTTGCATCTCTTAATTTTAAAAATACATAAATTAGAACTGACTATTCTGTGGCTAGTCTTAAACTGGTGGAGAGAGGGTGACCGTACCCCAAATCTGAGATTATCATGCTAAAGCATTGAACTGTATGATGAATGTTTGGGGTTTTCCCCAAATACTTAATCACCTCTGTTTTTTTATTATTTATTTTAATATTCTAAACTTGAGAAAAACTGCAAACTGATGCTTTTCAAATTCAGTCTCATGAAAAAAAAAAAAGGACCTCCTTCCAAATGAGTAGTTTCTCTTCCAGGTAAGACAAACTATGTTGGCCCACTAGCCACACTAGGTACAATTCAGTGGCTCCAGCATGGCTCACTGAGTCTGGGGATGGATCTTGTAATGTTGGGCTTCACTCACAGCTGCAACAAGCAAGAAGTGGGGAGATTTCCCCTCCTACCAGTAAAACCCGATATTGGCTTCCAGTCCTAGGAGGACTGCCTCAGTCTAGACAGTTGGGGAACTATTTGGGGTATCTTGATTTTATCCTCATTTTCCTTGTCAGACTGAGTTATGATTTAAGTTTATGATCTGAGGGATTCAAGAAACATACTCCCCTTCCCCCCCTTTTTTTTTCGAAGATTCATCACCTTCTTAAAACAGCTCTCCTGCCACAAGCACGTCCCATACGCAATGAGGGATTGCAGAGTGTACAAGTTTTACTAGCATGCTCTGAGAAAGACAGCATTACTCACAAGTCACAGAGTCAGAAATGTGGCAGTGAGCAGGCTAATAATTTCTTTATAGCATATGATCCTGTGGAATAATCTTGAAAATTACAAAGCAAAAGAGGGTGGTCAGGCCAACAGGTAAGACAGGGAAGGTCTGAAATGATTCTGGACTCAGAAAACATTTGTCCTGGTTTGAGTTAGACCAGAACAATTCTGTTCACTGATTTTTACTTTTCAGCTCAGTTCCTTTAACTAACTGCACTTTCTGAACTTAACAGCCTGTTGTCGCAGGCAGTGCTGCTTCTGGCACTGATAACACCCTATGTTTAGAGTTAGCACCAGGGACTGGTGTGCAGACCAAGGCCACTGCTAGATCCCATGTACAATGTGGGGAGTGCAGAAAGTAAAAACTGCACCTGCAGGGAGGAGCAGACAGGTCGGTGCCCTTAAACTGATCAACAGGGTATTCCATCCCATAGATGCCATATTTGGCTGCTAGGGGCTCTTGCTCTGGGCCCTTGCTCGGATTCTTCCTTGTTCCTTCAAGAGCTGGAATCCAAAGAGGACTCTGCTCGTTCTGCCTTCAATCCTGATCTGAGTGTTCCTGAATCCAGTACCAGAATCCAGCTCCTGAACTCAGTTTCCTTCTGCTGCTGGGCCCTGTCTGGGACTTTCCCAGTGCCTGCTTCACAACATCAGTGGTGACAGTGAAGTGCTGGGGTCTGAACCCTGAGCCCTGAAGTGAACTTGACACCCGGATGAATTTCACAACCAAGTAAAAGGAGCTAAGGCTGGCCAGGTGCCTCCTATTGTCATCAAGGGCAAGACTGGGTTGGCCAATGTGTTTGCCACCAGGAAGATCTTTTAGCTCCCCTGCTGTCTGCAACCCAGTAGGCGCTGAGTCAGGGGGACACATGCCATACCAGACCTTGATATGAGGGATGGGCCCCCTCTGTTGTAAGAAGGCCATCCAGGAGGGGGAGCCAGGCCAAGCACACCCTGAAAGGCTGAGAACTAAAGTATAAATGTGAAACAGCTGCCATTTAGGTGGTGATTAGAAGGTGGAGATAAAAGGCCAATAGAGTGCCTTATTGAGGAGTTGCTGCTGCGAGCTGCTGCTGGAGGAGTTTGTGAGAAGTTTTGTGGAGTCAAGGATGATGAGGGTAATAGATTGGGTAATGTAACTTTCTTGTATTTGTTGGATTGGTTTGTGCCTGGCTATGTTGGGATATGGGGCATGGTTGTTATCTCCTTATGTTGGTGTATTTTTTGCTCAGTGTGCCTTTTCTGTTGTGTCACCTGCAGTGAGTGGATTTATTTCTTCCTTTGTTCCCCCTGTGGTCGGCCATGCTATATTGTTTTTGGGGTCCGTAGAAATAGATAATAAACCCTGCATGAGTTTCTCTGTATGTTTTCTGCTGATGACCGCGTCCTTTTTGCTGGGCCATGTAGTTAGCAAAACATGCAGTGATGTACTTGCCATCGGAGGGTTTGGGTTCGATACTGGGTATGTATTTGTATATAATCCAATTTATTCCTATTATTATTTTCCATTTTCATTAAAGCTGTTCTGGTTTCCTTTTCTAATCGATAAGTCTCTCTACCCTGTTCCTTTTCTCCTCCCATTTGGGGAGGGAGGGGGGTTAACAGAGAGTGTCTGTTAGGTTTTGGGGCTGCCCTGACCCTAAACTGCAAGAGCGTTCTTGTAATTTTATGAATAGCAGGAGAGTGGGAGACAGAGTTTGGCTGATGGAACTCCAAACGTCTCATCATCTTAAGCTTTCCTAAGTACTCAAGCAGAAGTCAGTCCTGAACAAAATCACTTTAAACACACTAAAAGTCAGATTGATTTTTATTTTGCTACCCTGGCTCAATTTCCCTGGCTCCAGTGGCTAAGCAGCTCTTTGATCTGTCTATTACCACGCAGTGCTAAGCTTCTCAGGGGGAATATACATATCAATTCTAATCACATTCTTCATGAAAAGCCTTCTCCATATGAATAATGGGCAAAAGTTGCTTGCGTGAATTTTTGGGTTTATTTTGGATTCTTTTTTATTTAAGCAACAGTTCTCTTGGTTCAGCACGTGCCCACCTTCCTCCACATCTCACTGTGGCAGAGTTGTTGCTGTTCCATAGAAGCACAGGGGTGATACTTGGTCCCATCAGACATCCCACTACAGTGATCCCAGTCCTGTAAGACACTTGCCTCATTCTGCTCGGCACTGAAAAGGACAGACTGATCAGGCAGCAGACACAAGGGTGTAGATGGCAAAAGATTGATTGTGTTGGTTCTTTACCTGTCTGTCATGACAGGCATTACTTCAAAACTCATAATGTCCTGGCAGACTCCTTACCTTCTTTGTAAGGGAAGAAGCAATAATTCCTGGGAGCAGTATTGCAGAGAGACGGTTTTGCCTTCAAATTCTTGAATTTATTTAGCATGGAGGATAGTTACAGTCTTGTACATAATAACTACTGCCACTTATATAGATAATATAATCTGAATTATGTTCAACTTCTGGTTGTTTATGGCAGTGGTGATACACTATTGGAGGGCTTGAGAGGTGCTGAAACAAAGGCAGCAGAAGACCTAGTAATCCCACAGGCCACAGAGCTGCAGCTCCCACGTTGCTTGTTAGAGAGTGTGTTGGCAACGTTCCTACCTTCCTGGCATCCAAGTGCGGGTTGGATTTTGCTGAGGCAAGCGCGTGGCCATGGCACAGACCTTCTCTTTTCCAAATTGCAGCCTGTGGCCTTGAGACAATAGAAAGAATCTAGTCCAGTGCCTTTACTTGAATAATGAGCTAGTTAATTGGATTAGGAATCTTTCTCCTCTTTTTTTTTTTTAAATTTTGTAAGCTCTTTCTTATGCAAGGAAAAGAAAATTAGTAGTGATTCATCTTCAGTCCATCAGTTTGCACTGCAAATGAAGATGCTTGGTGTCACTGGCAGACTGGACTCCCAAGACCTGTGGCCTGGGAGAGACTTCACCATTTTGTGGTCAAAGCTTGCCCTGCCTACAGGAGACCTGTATTTCTGATAAGTGCTTATCATCCAAATCAATCTCACAGAGACTCCATGACTAAGGCGAATGGTGCAAGTGTTACCTTCCCAACAGTGCTTATGTTACCTTAGGCCCAGAGGAGGTAAGTCTACCATCATCACAATCCCAGGACAAGACCTCAACAAAGTCTCACCCTCTGAGCGCCAAAAGAGCAGGCCAGCAGTACCTCCCCAACAGAGGTGGGTTGCTGTGGCTGTTCCTCAGACAGACCTGGATTTAGTCCCAAAACAGCTCTCTCATCAGTCCAGCACAGAAACCTCCTTCTCTTAAGAGAACTGCAAACCTCCCTCCCCAAGCGCCACAGCAATACCAATAAGAGAGGTGGTAGATTGAGAAGCCACAGCACTTACTCGAAATGACAATTTAGCCACAAAGACTTCTTTGGGGATTATTAACCAGCTTGCCCATGGCCCGTCACCCTGTAATACATTTGAGGAAGCTCTGCTGAGACCACCCACAAGCCCATGTGGAAGTGCAGGGAGCAGAGCAGTCTCTGCAATAATCTTCCTGACATCACTTGCTAAATTTCCTAACAGAGACCTGAGGAGGGGAGTGACAGTCATTTAGGAAAAAGCTATAAACTCAATGATACCACAACTATGTCAACATCTGCCAGGAACTTCTCTCTCCTCCTTTGTAAACAAGTATATATTAAGACAGATCGAAGTCTGCTGGTAAATTCCAGCCACTAAGAAGCTGCTGCCTACAAAGAGTGGAGAAATACCACTGAATAATGTCTGCAGTGCTCCTCCCCAGGGACCTGGGGAGCCACAGCCTCAATGATGATTTATCCCCAAAGGAGTTTCAGAGCTTCATCTGAACTACCTGGTTTGTCAGTGTTCTGCTGAAGCTGCCTGCCAGCATCAGAGACAAAGAAATCTCACATGCACACAAGATATCACCAGAATTCCGTTTAATTTCATTAATAGGGTATATCCATTCACAGTGTCTCTTCCTGGCCTTATCAAGAAACTCTGAAGTTATGTCAAGTTAAAAACAAATCATAGAATGGTTTGGGTTGGAAGGGATCTTTAAAGGTCGTCTAGTCCAATGCTCCTGCAACGAGCAGGGACATATTTAACTAGATCAGGCTGCTTAGAGCCCCATCCAACCTCCCCTTGAGTGTTTTCAAGTATGGGGCATCTATCACCTCTCTGGTCAACCTGTGCCAGTGTCTCACCACCATCACTGTAAAATATTTCTTCCTTATATCTAGTCTAAATCTACCCTCTTTTAGTTTAAAACCATGACCTTGTCCTGTTGCAACAGGCCCTGCTAAAAAGGTTGCCCTTTCCTGTAGTGCCTCTTTAAGTATCAAAAGGATGCAATAAGGTGTCCCCAGAGCCTTCTCTTCTCCAGGCTGAATGATCCCAACTCTCTCAGCCTTTCTTCAAAGGAGCGGCACTCCAGCCCTCTGATCGTTTTGGGTGGCCCTCCCCTGGACCATTTCCAACAGGTCCATGTCTTTCTTGTGCTGGACACAGGTGGGATCTCACCAGAGCCAAGTAGAGAATCACCTCCCTCAACCTGCTGGCCACACTTCTTTGGATGCAGCCCAGGACACTGTTGGCTTTCTGGGCTGCAAGCACATGTTGCCGGCTCACATCCAGCTTTTCATTCACAGGTGGAGCATACAGAACATAGTCTAGTATTATGAGCTTTTCATTGTGCATCCCTCCTTACTGAACAGAGAGGCTGAAATAACTCAAGCTCAAATAACTTCTCCACCTGCTTCAGAGGAAGCTGCTTAGTTTAGATGCCAGGTTCAGGAGAGCAGCATAATGCCGTTGGACTGATAGAGTAAGGAGTCCTCACTCTGACAAGTTGAAGGGGCACTGAGACAGTGGAAAAGAAATCCACCGAAGCAGCGATGGGCTGTTAACTCACCCACTGGTGTTTGTGGTTATCTGAGATACTGCAGTCCCCACTTGCTTGTCAGGCTGCAGCTCTTGCTAACTTCACACTGCTAGAAAAAGAAAGAATGTGATCGCCATTCTCATCTTCATCCTTTTGCACAGGAAGGCACGTGGCACATGTGTGACCCCAGCTGATGCTGATAATGTATAGATACATACATTTTGATATGCACCGAACGCACAGTCTGCAGTGGGAGCCACATTAACTCCAGCCTCACGAAGAAGAGACGTGCTGTGAGACGTGTTTCTGTTCTTCTATTGCTTGGACAACTGGAAGGCTTTTGTTTGTGTGCTAAACTGCTCCCACATGCGCAAATACACGAGGGATTATTCTTGACCCCCAAGTCCTTTCATCCTCATAAAACAAGGCTGGATAATGAGCAAACAAAAAAAAAAAACCCACAAAACAAAATTTAAAAAATCCCTGATGGTCTGAACAAAAAGTCAGCACCATCACCCCCCGCTTCACACATATTTTTTGTTAAACATAATTTTCAACTAGTTCTAGCTTTGCTCAAGCAATTCATGCTTGGGCAAGTTAGAAGTTAAAACTCACCTCCCTCTTACCAGATTTGCACCATGTTTTCACTTGTAGCAGCTGGCCACAGCTCGGCTGATTCTGAGTAACTAAGCCTCTGGAGAGTCTAATTTAGCGAGCTATCGACATGTGCTTGGCATCCCCACGTTTGTTCAGTAAGAAAAATGTAGGTGGACGGCCAGGATTGTTTCCATATCTGTCTAAAATAATTGAACTGTAAGTTGCGAATGTAAATTGCAGATTTAATCCTTTTTTTTATTGGTCTCATTTCAAATGTCAGTGATATTTACACAGCAGGATGAAAACATAAGACAGTGATGGGATGGGGAAGCAATGAATGATTTATTCCATTTGGTGCACTATTCCAAAACAAACCGAGCAAAGCATATGGCCAACTTATTTTCTGTTTGTATGTAGTAAAAGATGGACACTAAAACCTCCCAGCCTGATCGTTAGTCACATATATTTGCTTTTCAATCTAGTTTTAAAATGGAGTATCTATAAAGCAATCCCTAAAGAGCTTACAACGAGAATCTGGCAGAAAAGATCCTGCAGATATCTGTTTGTGCCGCATGAGGAGAGAAGCAACCGAGCACTCTGAATTAGCTAGCCTGTGTGTGCTGTAGAAGTTGTAGGTACTTTTCCCTCGAAAGGCTCAAAATGTCTAATTGCTTTGCCTCATTCCTCTGTGGTGTTTCCCTTGATGCTGTGACTCCAGGAAAAATTCCTGCTGGTCTCTGGAAGTGCTTTGCTCAGTGAAGTGTGGGGTAAGGCTCCCTGTCCCTTCTGATGGAAGGTTCAAAGGACAGAAATGATCACAAGAAACCCCTCAGGGACTTGCCTTCATACTCATCCTTCTGCAAAGCAGGCAATGCCCCCTCCTCCCCAGCCAGGACGGCAGGGCCCAGGGCGAGCCAAAAGCCCATCTGTCCCATCTCTGGGGCATTGAGGCTCAGTGAGGGGCCCAAGGCTGCCTGCCCAGTGCCCTCACGGGGGTGGTGAACTCTCCCAGTGGCCAGCTCTTCTGCCAGCCCTTCTCCCCGGCTGCGGCTTTCCCAGCACACCAGGAAAAAGCAAACCTCTCCCTCTCAGTTACTTTTGTTGGTGACCCCCCACACTTTGCCCCCCGGCTACAGAGGCCCACAAGTACACCCCCCACTGACAGTGGCTGAGAGCATCCTTCCTATACTGAAGGTCTAGACGGTGCGAGGAGATGTTACTATGGAAACGCTGACGTCCTCCCAGTCTTTTGTGTCCTTAATAACATAGCATGCAGCGTGTTCATCTCCTGTCTACTTGCCAGTGGAAGAAGAAAAGCTCTTTTCCTTTGCAACGTTAACTTTGGAAAAGAAATAAAGCCCACACGTTGACCTTCCGTCTGAATAAAGGAGGAGGGTGAATGAGGAGTATTAAGTTTTGCACCTCCCTGGTGCTGCCGCTTGGCCAGAGGTGGCTTTTCTGCAGCGCTGCATTGATCAGGGCAGTTCATCACTTCCCAGCAAGGTCACTTTGGCCTCTGTCCTGCGGTGAGCTCCGCACGAGCAGCTCCTTCCACCTGCGGCTGGCCCTTCGCTTCGGGGTCAGGGTGGACCTTACCTATCACAGGAGCTCTCTTTGCTGAGGTACGGTGCTAAAGCTGTTAACGTGTCAGCAGGAGTTCACACTGGCCACGTACACAAATTAATCTTCAGAGGCTACCTTTCTTGGGCTGTAAATTGAATTTTCTCCAGAGCTGCCAGACTCCTCTTTTCAGTCTGAGCCATGAATGCACTCTGTAGTACTGGAAAAGAATGCTTCTTAGACACTTTTGAGTTGGTAGTGGGTAGCTAGTAGTTCTCTGCTTAGAAAATACTTGTAATTTTTTTTTTATTTTTTATTTTTTGGTACAAAATATCCCAAGAAATTGTTACTTGGGCTTAAACAAATGTCTTCTACTTAGCTCCAAAACACTAGCCGCAAAGAAGAAACCTTTGATGTAATATGTACAAATGCAGAGAGGTGGCTGATAAAAGAATTGGGAATGTAGCTCATGAAATTATGTAGCTCGTGAAATTATGTAACTGCAGTAATTCTGCAGTCCTTCAGGAAACATGGAAAAATATGCTTTTCACTAAATGGCTGGCTTCTGGTTACTTGATTTCACGTTTTGGGTTGGGGACTGTTAAAAGATGTCTGTCTGGAGCTCGTAACACAGACAAATGTCCTCATAAATTGATACACAAAATGGAAACCGGGCAGGTAGGAAACAGGCAGATCTGGGTTCAGTTCTTCATTGCATATTTCATTTTTGCTTGCGTGATTCTTGCTCACACTTACTCCGAGTCCTTCCCGACAAATCTATAATTATCTTTTCAAGATGAAGGATTGGGTGTGTGTAGCATTTCTGTTTATTTAGCTATGATTATGGTTGTACAATCACCCTTTTCACTAAAAGGAGGAGCAAGCAGGCACGGCAGGGGATGTGAGAGCTCTCCCTTAGCCAGTGAGGACATGGAGGTGCTGTCCACCCATCTACCCAGCCAATCACTCACTCAGCTTCTTTAAAAGCTGCTGCATCCTCCAAATTTTGCTGTGAAGCAAGATCTGCCTTCTCCGTGGTGTATTTATCAGAACAATCATCTTAGATCGCTCATTTGCCACTGTGGAGTTTTCTTGTGTTGAAGGACATTTTTCTCTGCCTTCTCCATGTTAATGAGTCACTCAAAAATCTGTGCTTGCTTCTAGAAAACAAAACAAAACAAACCCCAAAACAATTAAAAAAAAACAGCTTGGAGGAAAAAATGGCTTTTTCATTTGGCAGCCAGTGTTCAGTTGACAGATGTGGAGTGACATACTCTGCTTTGTAGTGATGATGATAACATCATACTGCTAAAAGTAGAAACTGGGTCATGCCCATCCTGACAAATTACCAGTCAAGTTTAATAAGTTTCAGGCAAACCTGAAACTGAGCAAACTCAGTGAAGGCTCTGGCTTTCTGCTACAAACCCTACCAAGGCCCTAACTGGAAACTGGCAGAGCCTTTTGCAGAAGTAGCCGACAGCAGTTTGACCTGCAGGACGATGATGTTTGAACCAGCAAGGAACCACTACAGCTCTCAGAGCTAATGATGTGCTATGAGGTTAGCAACGTGGAAAAGCAACTGTTTGAAGTAGAGTAACTCTGACCCTGTGAAGAAGCACACAGGTACAAATCTTCCCCCAACTCACTGGAGCTGGCCAATACTTGTCTGATCCAAGTGGAATGATGAAGGGATTGAAAGCAGCAAAAAACTGTTGACCACCATGGGTTTCCTGCTGGGTTAGGTAGCCGAGTTGGCTCACTGAGGGCCAGAACAGCTGGTGGAACTGTATAGCCAGGAACAGGGTAGGGGTAGAGGGCCGATCTTTCCTAGCAGCAAGTTGATTTCCATCAGATACCATGTGAAACTGCACTTAAAAAACTTTCCAAGGTGACGTTGCCCTTTACGGCTGTGAGGCTATATAGGTGATCCACTAATGCTCGCATTGGTCTGTGTAATGCCTTCACAGAGAAAGAACTGTGTCAGCATGAAACTGTGTGGCAGAAGATGAAGTTCTCATTCCTCAGCTGGGGAATAACCAACTTCATTTTCAGCTCTTGCCTAGGTTGAAGGCACTAATTAGACTCATGTTCTCAGCTGCTCAGCAGCAGAGCTCTGCAGAAACCACTCCAGGTCAATACGGTGCTGTGGTCGCTGTGAGGCCGCCAGACTCAGGTCAGATGCTGACGCCCTCGTATACTGAAGTACACAGCCCGTGCCCTTCCAAAGCAGCCATAATCTGAGCTCTGCATGTGTGGAGCAGGCAAGGAGGGAAAGCCTTTGGTTGACACCTTATCTGAAAGAGCAGGAGGCCATGGCAGCCCCGCTGCCTCAATGCCTCATGGGAGCCATGACAGCACCTCAGCCTGAGCAGCAGTGGCCAGCTCCCGCCTGATCTTAGCAGGGCTTTGTGTGGAGAACAAAAAGGGCCGTTGGAAATTAAAGGGGGAAACACACGCTTCTGAGAGAGGGACAGGGAAGTGAAAGCACAGGGCTGCGGCGAGAAGGGCAGCTCCCACTTCCTTCCGCACCCCCACCCCCCGGCGCCATTTCCCGGCCCAGGTGCTTTCTCTCGCCCCCATCCCACTCCCCGCTTCCCCTCAGCCTCTGCCTCCTTCGGGCATTGGCCAATGGCAGCTCTCAGGCCACGTGCACAACCCGCTTCTAGCCAATCGGCGTCCTCCGTCCCACGTGGCGAACTGCGTGATGCCTGCCAGGCAAGCGCCCCGTCTTTGTTGGCGGTGAAACACCAAACACCGCCCCCCTTCCCCAGCCCCCCCACCCGCCC
>VWZK01015411.1:281489-470111 GCA_013396935.1 Baryphthengus martii | reverse complement strand
TTCGCCGCCGGGTCGCAGAGGGGTTGCTTTTGTCGTCGGCTCACTGCCTTTAACTCGTCGCAGAATGGCACGAGAGAATCCCAGAAGGAAAGGCTCCAGGCCGGCGGGCGCTGGCGAGTGGCAGGTGACGCTTAAGCGGAAGGACACATCACAGCCGGAACTTGTTTTGCTTAAGGCGGCCCATATATAATGACAGCGCGCAGGCGGTGCCACCTCATTGTGTGTCTGTTTCTCAAAGTAGTCGTCATCGTTTTGTGTGTGTGGGCGCAGCAGCTTCCCGCGCGGCGCGGACCGGAGCAGCCTCCCCTCCCCTGGCCGCCATGGCTCTTTAAGGGCGGCAGGGCCAGCGGCGGCATCGGCCAGTGCAGCAGGCGCAGCAGCAGCGGCGGCGGCCTCAGCACATCCCCGGCATCTGCAACCATGGCGTGAGTATTGTCTGCGAGGGACGAGTATTCCCTCTCCTGTGTGGGGCTAATCTCCCTCATTTCCCCTTAAGAAGGCTTCGAGGACGGGTTTTATCACCCGTGTGGTAATGGAGGATATCTCCTCGCAAAGTAAACGTGAGAAATAAAATTGTGGGGGGAGGGGGAAGCGTCCTTGTAGGGTTCAGGTTCCCCGGGGCGGCGGGTGTCAGAAATGGCAGGAAATGCCATTTGAGAAAAAAAAAATGTGAGAAATTCCTGTGTTTTCTGTCGTTCAGAAAAGTCGATTCCCAGAAGTTGGGGATGTTCCCATTTTATGCGATTTTTGTGGAAGTAAGAACAGCGCATTTCTGGGGAGGGCTTTTCTACCCCAGTTGTGCTGTAGCTGAGGGGAAATTGGGTGTTGGAAGCATCGTGTATTTTAGACTCCTAAGTCCCATCGTCCCGATTAGATAAACGGGGGCTGTTCCCAAGCTGGCAGCAGTGCTGCGGTCCTTCAGTACTGTCGCTCTAAGTCTATAATGCTGTGTATACGGTACTGGTAATACTGTGGCGTTACTCCTGAGGGGTTTTCATAATCCTCTTGAAATCTCACTAAAAGGATATTGTGCGTAACGCTCGGTTCGGTTTCTCACTCAAACACCCCGTTTTGTTAAGTCAGCTCGTTCCAGAGCGATCCTTTGTCCTTCTCCACCTGTTCCGAACCGCCGCATCCCCGGTGCTGGGCGCGACTCAGCCCTGGAAAGCCCGGGCGGCTGGAGTCCCGGTGGAAACGTGGCAAGATACAAAATGGCGGCCGCTGTCGGGGTGGGGTGAGGGAGGCGGCGGGATCGCGAAATGGCCGCGGTTGCTGGCGTGGGCATGAGTCATGGCGGCGGGTGGGTGGGGCCGGCGGCTGCCGTGCCCGCCCAGATTTGGGCAGGAGGAAGCCCGGAGGCCCTCGGTGGGAGACGTGCACCTGGAGCCTGCGGCTGCTTCTGGCGAGCTTTTAGCGATAAAAGTGCAGAGATGTTACAGTGCAGTTAAATGGCAGTCTCTAAAACGGGCGAAATCATACGAGTCTCTATATAGAGTTACAGTTGTACTTACTGAAATGGTGTTCGTTTTAAAAAGCTAATGTGCTGGTTGAGCAAGTACTAATGAATTAAAGTTCTACTTGCAGGTTTTTCAAGGCACCACACAGCAGCATTGCTGTAGTTGACAAAAAGACCTTCTACTTTTCTACATCCTTTGACATCAAAGCATTAAAAACTGACGAAGATGAGCCTCTTGAACAACGAGATGCTGTTGGGGGATTCATTATCCCCCTTCAGCCAGCCGTGTTCGGTGGCTGAGGAAAGTCTGGGACTCCTCGATGACTACCTGGAGGTGGCCGAGCCCCTCGGTTCGCATGGGTTCTCCAGCGACAAGGCTAAGGCAGTCTCCTCCAATTGGCTTGCTGTGGACAGTTTAGGCAACACCATAGATAGCAGCCAGGGTAAGGTATTATTTATTTGCGTAAAGTGCATCAGTCACATTGGCACATAATATGTTTAGTAACATTCTGATTGAAATACTAAATTGCTGGTTTGTTTTAACAAATGCAAAGGCGACCTCTCACGCGTACCTCTGCTTGGAAAGTGTCCTACACTGCTTACACAATACAGGATTGCTGATGACTGGGCTGGCTTGTAGTAAAGTGACACTTCAGTTGTCCTCGTAACACACTGGCTGTTAACAGGACTACTCCCTGGCAGAGGTCACAAGAAATGGCTCTGTTTCAAATGGCCCGGAATTCTCCTGGGGTTGGAGTAAGAGGGATGGAATGTCAGAACAGCTGACAGCTTACATTTTATCTGCAGTCCTGTGCAGCTAAGGGGCAAGGGATTCCTCTCCCCCCCCCAATAGTTGACTTTCTTTTATTTCCATACAAGAATAATAAAGAATATATTAAAAGATGAGTTTCTGGATTGTTTTCAGAAGCCAGAGTTGCATTGGCAGCTGATTTATTTAAATGGCTTTTTTTTGTTACTTTGCAGAGGATGCCTTCTCTGGCATGGAGTGGATGGTGGAGAAGATGGATCTGAAGGAATTTGATTTTGATGCCCTGTTAGGTAATCTGGAAGCCACCGTCTCACCAGACGAGCTGATGGCCACGTTGGAAGACACGTGTGATCTCCTATTTAACCCTACCATCCAGGAATTTCACAACAAAGAACCTCCACTGATAACTGACCTAATCACCCATCTCCCTGAATCTCCAATTGGAGCAGATCCCATGGCCCCATTGACTTCCCTTTGGTCTTTCCCCCTCTCCCCAGAGTCTCTGACTTCCACTCCAGATCATTCATTTAGTTTAGAACTAGGTAGTGAAGTGGATGTTCTGGAAGGAGAAAGAAAACAGGAGGGCCCCAGCTTTGTGGTAGTGATCGCCAAGTCCGAGAAAGAGGAGGAGAACCATTCTGATGATAGTGGAATATGTATGAGCCCAGACTCCTACCTGGGAACACCCCAACATAGTCCTACCCATTCAGTTGGATCCCACAATGACAACCAGTTCCCGACAGATGCTGCCTGTGGCTCTGTCCGGTCCAAACCATATGACCATCCTACAGAGAAGGCGGTGTCAGCAAAGGTGAAAGGGGAAAAGAAGATAGATAAGAAGTTGAAAAAGATGGAGCAGAATAAGACGGCTGCCACGCGTTACCGGCAGAAGAAGAGGGCAGAACAGGAGGCGCTGTCTGGGGAGTGCAGAGAGTTGGAGCAGAAGAATCAGGCCCTGAAGGAGAAAGCAGATTCCCTTAGTAAGGAAATCCAGTACTTAAAAGATCTGATTGAAGAGGTCCGCAAGGCCAAGGGCAAAAGAGCTAGAGTCCCCGAGTAGGGTAGTCAGCAGATTTCATGTCCTGCATGTATATATGCTTGCTGCTAAAGCTGTGTATTGCTGTCTAATAAATTATTTTATAGTAAATGTAGCAGTTCTGGTGTGAAATACCTGGCTAGCTAAAACAAGCGTAACTGCCACCAAACTGTGGTGTAAATTCACAAACTACTGGGTATACTACTACTGTCTTCAGAGGGGAGTGGGGTGGTGTGCCATGGGGGTGCTGATGTGAGTGCTCAGAATGGTTCAAATCTCATACAGGGAATGAATCAAGTGGCTCTTTCCTCAAACTCACATGTTTGTTAATAAGTACGTGTGCCTAAAGGGAGGAGAACCGTATTGACCTCAACTGAGTTTTTTTGCTAGCAAAAGCATCATTCCATTCAAAGAAGTTCAGAGAGCCTACAAGGCAAGGTTGATATGCCCAGTGGTGGTAGAAGACTGGTGGAAGGGTTTGATTTTTCAGAGTTTTGTTGATGTGAATGTTGGAGGTGACTGGTCCAGAGTACAAAACATGAAAAAAAAAGTGGTTGTGAATACAAGTTTAAGATACATTACCAAGCTTGCTGACAGGAGATGCAGAACAAGTAACCAGTCTTGAGCTGTCACTTCGGGTTTCTTCTCATCTCCACGTGAATCCCCAAATGTCCAGAAAATGTTAGAGGTTTGTTTCCTTGTCTTAAACTGGTGGCATCGGGGTAGGGGCTTCCCTAATGGTGGTGGTTGAACTGGGTGAAGTGGTGGGACTACTCTTGGGGATCCTGATGACGAAAGACACTTGTGTACTGAAGCGTGAAAGAGTAAGGCTTCTCCAGGCAGCCACTGAAGAGTTAAACCTTAAGGTGTAAACACGAATTTTACTTGCCCTTGCCTTCGTTCAGGGTTATGGGTAGGAGCTGGAGCCTGACTCCTGGGGCTTGCGTGCAGGAGGCAAGTTAATGCTCTGGTGCCAGAGTGGCAACAGAAACCATCCGACTGGGGGGAAATAAGCCTTACACTGCTGTGATGGTATCTGTCCATTACTTGCTGCAGAGAACTTGAACACAAAGGCAGGTGGGAGCCTGTGTAGCAGGATAGTTTTCTCGCCCGTAGATATTAATTAGTGCCCTTCTATTAGCGGGTAAACTTAAGAGCGTAGCCACCCAATGCAAGGATATTTTTTTTTTTTGTGATTGGTTTTAGTTCTGTGAGGTTCTGAATGTGGGTGAAGTTCCACATCCAGCATGGCCGTGTTCTGCTAATAGAAGCTGCAGGATTTGAGATGTGCTATTTTAACCATTTTACGTGGGATTGGTCGATTTGGTTTTTTTTTGTTTTTTTTTTTGCCAGTGATACCCAGATTTAGCAACGCCTAATCCCTGCTTAGCCTGCTGGGAGCCAGCTTTGGTGTGTGGACGTGCACATCCTTCCCAGAGGAGTTAAGATTCCTTCTCACTTGCAGCAACACGACCCAGTAAGCTGCCAGCTCAGGCACCCGCATGTCCCAGCCTGGCTGGTGCTGACATGCTGTGCAGGAGCTCCAGGACCAGCCTTAGCCAGTGGTGGGCTACAGCCGGCGCTGGAGCAGGAAGGGAAAAGGTCACTAGTGGTATTAGACAATTTTTTGTCCAGTTGCAGTCTCGTGGGGGTCCTGCTTTCTGACACAAGCGCTGTATGTCCTCAAGTTGGGGCTGCAGTCCTCCGTCCCTGTTTGTTGCCCAAGGCAGTAGCTGATGTATGAGATGGGATACCAACCGTGCGCTCTGGGACCTGCTGCGTGAAGGTTTCTCCAGCAGGCAGCTGAAGTAGGTAACTGCTGGGACAGAGGGCTGAGCAGGCCAGGCCCTTGGTGGTGGCTTGACCTGTCTGTGCTCACAGCTGGTGCCTGGGTGACATGGTTGCTATTTAAATTAGCAAAAAGACTCCCTGTCAGGAGTCAAGGCTGTGCCACTTTGAAAGTGGTGTGAGTAGCACTCCCCCCTGACACCTTTTACGAGACAAGTGACAGTTCCTTGTCTTTTCAGTAGTCTCAGCTCAGACGACTCATCTTCATGGGAGTATCTGCCCCATCTGTCACCTCCTGGACAAGCACTCTGACTCCAATGTGCTATATAAATGCAAACCGGCAGGTACACCGAGGTGCTGCGTTGAGTGCTGCTTTGTTGTCTAGTGCTTACTGGTGCAGGCAGGGACAAGGGATGGTTCTGTTTTGGGAGGCAGCACAAGCTAGCAGGTTTCCTTCAGCTCAGCTGGACCTACCAGGCTGGGGACGAGGATAATGAGAGGCAGGAAAGTCCAGTGAGCAAGACAGTCTTTCCCTTGATGGGTCAAATCTGCACCTGAGGTGACAATGTGCTTGGTCTCAGCTGAGTCACAGAAAACACGGTAGCTGGTTATGAGTGCATGAGCAAGTGACTTCTCTGTGCAGGGCAAACCCCTCCTTTTCCTCCCCAAACTGATCCCCTTTTCCAACCAGGGGCAACCACCTCTACTTCCCCTGTAGCCGTTGCCACTTCTGCTTAAACCTGGCAGCAGCCCAAGCTGCAGGGGCAGCGGGTGTGTTTTGCAGCCCTTACTCTGCTCACTCAAAGCCTGGGAAGATTATCTGCACATTTATCCATGCCCCACCATAGCAGGGCTGTATCTAAGCCACCCTTGACTAAAATAATTTTTTTCTTTTAGTCCCTGCTCGGCAAGCAGATGAGGCAGCGTCTGTGCTGGCCAGTAAATACATGATTCTGGTTCCTACACCCCTCCAGAGAGTATGTAGCTCTAATTTACCAAATTACACTCACTCCAGGCAAGGAAGAGCAGAGCTGGAACAGGAGACAAGGAATGCATGACACACCCCTGCTGCTTTGCACTCTGCTCCATATCCTTGTGTGCATTGTATAGGATTCCTTGCAGGAGAACCAGAAAACCGCCCTTAAAACGTGGTTGGCGGCGTTACTGTTGCTGAGGCTCCGAGCTTGCAGCTTTGCAGAGGCAGCCAATATGGCACCCTTACGCAACGCCTGCTGAAATGATGCCCTGTTTCCATACTTAGTAGCTTAGCTAAGCTTTTACTCTGGCTAGAGAATTAGGGCTGACTCTTCCTCTGCGTTTTTCGTTCAGACTTTTCCTCCAGGCTTCTGTTTGGCACAGCCAGTATGACACCACTTGGCTCTGCAGCCCAGCAGCTTGTCCAGCCTGCCACAGGAACACCGAGGACACCTTCACGTTACAAACCCCAGCCTATGGGAGAACGAGCCTGATAGCCTCCTGCCTGGTGACTGATACTACATTTTGCAAACTGCAGGAGCTGGCAGTTTTTTCTTTTTTTTTTTTTTTCTTTTTTTCTCACGGCCTCTCAGAACAAATGTGCTTCCATCAAATCCTTGTGGCTTCCGTACAGGCTGATGCCATGCCCAGAAATAGGTTTTAGCGCATGAAATGCAGGCTACCTACCCCTGGAGGAGCCCAGCTCATCTACGTATATGGAAACAGCAAAATTTGCTCAATCCATGTTATAGAAAAGGTATTTGAATTTGACGTTGGCACAGCCGATGGGATTTCTGTCTGTTACTTTTCCTCTGAATGAAGGGCAGCGAAGTGGACTTCACACGCGCAGCGTGCATGACCCTCAGGCTGCCGATCCCTTAACTGATTTTGTACTTCATGGTGAACAGGAGCCCGGTATTCCCGTACATAATCAAACCACCCCCGTCGGTTCGCTGCTCGCAAAGCTGCTCTGACAACATATGGCCCCCTCTCACATGCTTGTTTCTGCTGTTACCACGATATTTATAATGACCTTCCTCTTCCCCCTGCCTTTAGAGAGACCCAGGTGCTTGCACTTCTCACAAGTGAAAAGAGGAAACCACCACTGCTGACAATTTCTTTGCATGCCTGTGTGGAGAACCAGATGCACCTTGGCAGCATGATTATAAAAATAAATCCCCAGCTGCAGCTTTGGAGAGTGAAGAAAGAATGATGATAAAATCTTCCAAATAGCTTTTGCCCTGGCAGAAAGCCCAGAAATAGCTGCAAGGACAGGCTGCCCTTTGGGAGATGAATGCTCCCCCAGTGCTGCTGAGCTGCACTGGTAGAAAGAAAATGTGGGTTATTCTGATTAAAACAATTTCACACAGTGGGCAATCTGGTCATAGCCCCAGCTCCCACAGCCCCAAAGGCATGTTATCTCCAGAGAGGAGTCACGTGCCTCTTGAAAAAAATTCCATGTCTTGCCCTCAATCTCCCACAGCCATGTTAAGTACTGCCTCACCATTTTCTTTTTTTTTTTAGGCATGGTTCAGCTTCTGTTCTTGGCATATCCGTGATACTTTCTCTGTTTTGAGATGTCCTTTGCTTTCTCAACCCTCACTGTTCTGTAGCCTCCCTTCTTACCCACTTACTAAACCTGTTCCTAATTCAGAAAGCATCTTTTTTGGGGTGGAAAATCTATGCATTTTTGTTCATAATAACACCAGTTTTCTTTATCTTTCCATAGGTGTAGGCCTTCAGATTCAACAGGATCTATATTTTTCTTCCTATATGCATAACTTCCATTTTGTGCATATTCGCTTTTTTTTTCTTAATATGGTTCAAGTAGCTCCTGGGGACAACCTACCTTCCTCTGTCCTCCTGCTGTGTTCACAGCCCTGCCATGCAGGTCCAACACATATATTTCTGTTACACTTCATTCCTAGTACAAAGGCAGTCTTGGGGTCTTACCACGAGCACCCTGGGCTGGGCCAAAAAAAATTCATTTTTGCTGACTTTCCCATTGAAGTGCTTCAGGCCCACAAGTTGTGCCTTGTGAGTTAACAAAGGAATTCGGTCTCCTGGCCTAGGCAGTACTATTTTGGCTGCTCAGGTATCCCAGGTATGCTGCCTTTGCATTATTTTCAGCACACTCATGCAGTGTCACAAGCCACTGAAAGAAGCTGGCTCTACCCACAAGCTCTAATTTCCCTATTACGTAGGTGCATGTTCTCCGAGTACTGGCTAACCACCTCTCATATTTTCTCCTTCAGCTGCTCTTTTCTTCTCTTTTACATGTACACACCCTTTTTAAAAATGGCAGGGAGTGAGTTCCAAGTGCAGCAGACATGTCAACTTAATTTATATAGGGCAGAGAATCTCGTAGTTCTGCAACTCCTCTGCATCTCCATTGCAGCGTGTGAGAAAGAGGAGGAGAAAGAGACCTAGTCTTTGCCTCCCATTAAAGGAGATAAATGAGCTTGCTGGCACTCAAATAGTACAGCTGAGAACAGATCACCTTGGCTAGATTACTGGTCAGCTCGGCCAACAGGTAATTTGTTCAGAAAAAGGTGCATGTAAACCTGTAGATGGCTGCAGAGCAACCTTCACGCTTCTTATCTCCCCTGCCCACACCTGTTAGTGGTTGGCCCTGCTAATCCTATTTAATGTAACTATGGATAGACGTGCAAACCTTTAATCCGTCTCAAACCAACTAACCCTCCAGCCTGCCTTGGCTGGAGTTCCACATTTTGAGCTGTGAGCAGGTATTAGGCAGCTTCCCTTCTTTCACACTCCTCATTTTCAGTTGAATTGATGGATCTTCTTGTTTCAAAATGAGAAACTTCCTTTTGCTCTAACTTCTCTTTTGTGAGTTATTCAGGGCGCTGCTGCTGTGCACCCTTTCTACAGTAACCAGTTCCTTACCCAAGGTGTTCAGGAACCCATCAGTGTTGTAGCTGCTGATGCTATGTTGATCAACAGCAAGACTGAAATGGAAGTCAGTCATGAAAAGGCTGAGATTCCCAAATGGTTTTAGGACCCTCCCCTGCTGGTTTTCCCCCACAGCTTTTTCAGTGTTTTCAGTGTTGTTTGCCTGAGCAGGTTTTACAATCTGTCTTTTTTCATTGGCAGCCAGGTTTGTTGCTGCTACATCATTTCAGAGGCAAGAAGTTGGTTAATTAGCACCCTGAGCAATCACATTTTCTTGGTTTACATTTGCCATCCTCCCCTCTCCAAATACACTTACTGTGGTGATATTAGCTGTTGTTGCTTTCTGCACTTAAGAAGGAAAGACTTGCTGACACAGCAGAGGCTGTATTGGCTTGCACTAGCCTGTGCCCATCCAAACAAATTTTCCTGTGAGTTTTCCATTCACAAAGCAGAGGAAGCAATAGGCCATTAACTGGCTGATGAATCTTACTCACAAATAAGCTAGCTCAACACCGAGCATCTGGGAACTATTCTGCCTCCTCTAAACCATTTCCCTGGAAAGATTCTACCACATTAATAATGCTCCGGAGCTTTTATTTGCATTTGTATTAAAGCTGCTGAAGCTGCCTCCCATTCTGACTCCCTGCTGGGTGTGGGTGGGGATGTGCTGTAAGATGGCACCCTCCTCCTTCTTCCTTAGCTCAGCTACCTCTACTTTCTGCTGCAGGATGCTCAGCTGGTGTCGCAGAGCTGGGAAGAGAGCCAGCAGCCCGATGAGCTCAGCCAGCACACAGCCCTCACCCCGCAGCAGTGGGACGCCTCACCGCACCTTCGCTCGCAGCTGCGCAGGAGAGAAACGCCGCCCGGCAGGTCCGAGGGTTGCGGGCTGTAGTGTGTTAGCTTCCAATGTGGGAAACAGAGGTTGGAGGCCAACTAGGAAAAGCAACTATGGCATCCACTCCTTCCCTAATTCCCTCTTCTCTCTTACATGGAGTAGGAAAGTCTGGCTGCAAGGAACAGAAAGATGGCCCAGGTTGCTCTAACATAGCCAGCTCCTGCAGTCCCAGCACAGCCAAGGAGCTGGCATGCTCTAGGCATGACTTGACCATAATGTAGACAGTTGGGAGCATGAGAAGATTCTTAGCTGTAGCTTGTCACCAGGCACATGCAACAGGCTGGTACCTCTTCTTTCCTCTAGCTTGAAGACATTCCCCACAGGGGCCACCTCCTGTCCTTATCTACCCAGTGTGCAGGTGGGACTACTGTTCTTATTTCATATGAGCAACTATGAAATAGAGGGAAAATCAAGGCTAGAACATGTCAGATCTTTGCCTTCACAGAAGAGAGTTCATCTGCAGCCACTTCTTCACTTCTGTTTGCTTTTTATTCCTCCTGCAAAATAAAGTCTAGTTTGTGTAAAGACACTGTTAGCTGTACAATCAAGTTTGATTTCAGATGGCAAAATCCTGTCTATCAGGTCACTTTACCCTCTTAAACAACACAACACCCCGTGGCATAAATACACAAAAGAACTATGTTGATTAGTTGTGTTGGCCCCAATAGTCTTTCCATGCAGTTACAAGAGCTGCATCCAACTTCAAAACTCCACAGACCTGGGTGTTATTATCTGTGGGGAAAACTGCTCTGGGCTCCACTTTAAAGTTCCTTATTAACTCTGAAAGAACAGCTTTCCTGTTTGCTTATATTTGCAAGCAAACAAGCTGGGTTTTGTACAAAGAGAGTGAACCACGTTACCCTTAGTGCTCCTTTCTGGAGCAACAAAGGATGGTTTTGCTTTCCTCAGCCTGCAGGAGAAGGGCCCAGGAGCCGAACAACCACAGAAATAAGGGCGTGTAAGAGGAACTGGTAGACAAGGGGCAGGGGGTGACATGCAGGACCTCTGTAAGGTCAAAGGAACTGCCAAGTACCGCAGGTGAGGACTCAAAACAAAGTAACACCTCAGAAATCTTTCAAAACTTAAGCTGTGGCATGGCCAACTTTTTTTCCCACTGTTAATGGTTTTTAGGAGACGTGCTGCACACGTATCTTGCTCAACTAGCTTTTCAAACAATAGCACTTTCATTCTTTTGAGAAGCAAACAGTCAATATCTTTTTTTACACTTTTTAAAAATTTTATTTTGGGAGAAAGACCAGACTGAAGAAGAAGGGAACTGGTCTTTGAATTGTTCTATATTTACTACTTTTGGCTGCAGATAAGTTGAACTCGATCCTATTACATGAAATCCCCTGCCACGTGCTATTGCACAATTTCCAGTGCACACATTTCAGTAGGTTCACTATTTCCCCTGTCTGGACCTTGTACTTCTGGGTGACCTTCCCTCCTAAGCAGACAAGAGGGAAAGAACACAAAAGGATGCACAGACTTAAGAGGTCAGCAACAGGCATTATAATCAGAGGGCAGGGAAGGGATACCAAATTCCCACCAGTGCTGACATCTAAGCAGCTGCTTCTCAGGTCAACCAAGCCCCTCATAATCATAGAATCACAGAATGGTTTGGGTTGGAAAGGATCTTAAAGATCATACAGTTCCAACCCCGCTGCCATGGGCAGTGACACCCTCCACTAGACCACGTTACTCCCCATCCAACCTGGCCTTAAACACTTCCAGGGAGGGGTCATCTACAACTTTTCTGGGCAACCTGTTCCAGGGCATCAGGTGGGGTCTTACAGCAGCAGAGTACAGAGGGAGAATCTCTTCCCTTGACCTGCTGGCCACGCTTCTTTTGATGCAGCCCAGGATGTGACTTGCTTTCTGGGCTGTGAGTGTAACATTGCTGGCTCATACTCATTTTTTTCATCCACCAGGACCCCTAAATCCTTCTCCCCAGGGCTGCTCTCAATCCATTCATTGCCTAGCCTGTATTTGTGCTTGGGATTGCCCCGACCCAGGTCCAGGATCTTGCACTTGGCCTTGTTGTACTTCATGAAGTTTTCATGGGCCCCTCTCAAGCCTGTGAAGTTCCCTCTGGCTGGCATCCCTTCCCTCCAGCACAGTGACCACACCACACAGCTTGGTGTGGCTGGCAAACTTGCTGAGCATGCACTCAATCCCACTGTCCATGTCGCCTCCTAATCAACTCCTGAGTCTAACCAAAGCTCAGCTTTAGTCCTTCTACATAATTCTTTTATCCAAAGAGAACGCACTTCGCCATCTTCCTAGATAAGGGTGGGCGAGGAAGGGCAGTGGCGGGAGCTCCCCAGGACCTTTAGTGCTTTAGCAAGGAAGTGTCTGGAACAACACTCCCACCTGCTGGGCCTTCTATTTGTTGCAGCCGGGAATTGAGCAGTAGTCCGATAGAAAAAACACCTCCTTCAACCCAGGACAACCTCTGGGTCAGAAGTTTTTAACATCATGCCCAGGCCAACATCTGGGTCACAACCTCTCCAGGCTACAGCAGCTGGCAGCGCCCAGCAGCAGAGTGCTCCTGGTGCAGCTACACCTTAGTGGGTGGCACCCAAAGTACAACTTTCTACATGTGAGAGCTCTTGGAGAGGGGAGACCATCAACAGGCAGAGCAGAGGAGTCATCTCCATTCCAACCTGCACTTTTGGAAGGCCTCAGCATGTTGGAGGAAAGATTAAATACATGTGTCAACATGAATCAGAGAGGCTGTTCACACAGCTGAGTCACCCTAACAAGAGGGATGCTTGGATCAGAATAGTGACGTGGTTTGTCTTCATCAGTCCTAGCCCGTCACTATCACTATTACAAAGGCAAAGAGAGACGGTGTCTGCAACAATTATTTAATCAAATGACATATCAAAAGCTTTTACAATGACTGAAAAACGTGACTGAGGCTGCAAGAAGAACAGAAACTGCAGGGCTACTCAGGTTTAAATAATCCGTCCTTTCTGATATTTATTGCTGCTGGTCCAAAACATTTCTCCCTTCCGATGCAGCACTTGAAATGCTCCCTGCCAAGAAACACAGGTGGCAGAAGCCTTACACCCTGAGGAAGAGGAGCAAGATTTATATTTGGCTCGGTCCACTCTTCTATGTTAAGAACATAAGACATGTTGGCTGGAGAGAGATAATTACAAGGACAACACATCTCACAGCCAAGAGAACCTCCATGGCTCTAGCTGGCCAGTAGCAAGTGTGGAAGTGCTCTGTAAGTGTGACAGTAAAGCACTTGCTGACAGAGATGCACCTCTGATGTCCCATCTCCAACACACTGAGAAAATGGCCAGTCCTTCTGTGAGGAACACTCAGTTGCAGAAGGGCTGGAGGTGCAAGAATCCCTGTCACATTATTCACGGTCTCCCAAAGTATTCTCTTTCAAATTTACGGAAATCTTCCTCTGTAAAGACAGTGCCCTCGGGCTTCTTCTTTGCCGCCTTCTTTGGAGGCTGATCCTTTGCCTTCCTGCCTCTGTTCTGCGCAAGAATCTTCAGATAATAAAAAAAGGGAAGAATAACAATTGTTATCCAGACCAAACCAAAAGATGGTGATTTTCAAGCAGATCCCTGCTATTCTACTAGTACCCTGCTACATCTTTCAAAGAAAAGTGAGAGGCAATCACTGAAGTTAACCAAACCAGGTGACTGGGACAACAGCAAATACCAACTTATTACCTGGAGTCAACTATGAAAACTACTCTCTGGTAACTGTCACAGAAATAGAAACAGTGATTTCAACCTAGACCTTCCTGAAACTATGACCTTCTATCTGGTCTGTCCACGAGACAACTTGAAAACCCATCAAGTTGGTGGAATTCCCTCAGCATTTTCTAATACACTGTCACATCCTTTTACAACCTCCAGCCTTAGAAACACTAGCCTAAACAACTGGTATGTTTTTATTTAACTTAACAGCCTGTATCTTATAAAAACAGCCAAAGATTCTAGCAGCGTTAGCTATTCTCCTCTTCAAATCCTGTCATGGGACTACCTCTTGGGGAAGACCACTGGTTAAATTCTCAAGTTACGAGAAACATCATTTGAGATGCTATGAAATTCCTATTGCATGAGCAGCACACCTGGTTCTTTGCTAAACAGCCTCCAGCTCCAGAGAAGGCCAATTCAATCAACAGTAAGGTCTGAACCAGGGCTTCTTTGCCAGCTGAAGCTATGAAATATCTTTGGTAATTAAGAAAAGCCAACAGTTGTATCACAGAACGTCACAGGCAACAACACATCAACACGAGCTTAAAGCTTAGTAAGTTATTCTGCCAGTGCACACACAAATTCCTCAAGGCCACTTGCACACAGAAACTTGACTCCTCTGCACAGGATATAAGCCGGAAGGGCTGGGGATGATCCCCATGCACCTGTGCTCCTCAGCAGAAGCAGACACCCGAACAAGTAAGTGACAGTCTTACTTGTTCTGTGATGGTTTTGCTTGCAACAATTCGTCCTTTCAACATGTACTTCAGGTTTTCTCTCAAGTGATTCACGGCCTTCTTCTTATGATACTCCTCTAGGACAAAGCAGAGTGGGACAAAACACATCAGCTGCTCATCCAGACAGCATATGCAAGGAAAGACATGGGAGAATCAGCAAGACCCTGGAAGAGACACCGCTACAGCTCAGGGATGGCGGTGGGTGTGTCCGCAGATCAGGTTGTGCTTAAGTGGGGGACACCAGAAGGTCATCCAGGAGGATAGGAAGGGCTGGGGACAAGTGACCGGGAATGAGGCTGCGAAGGACCACAAGGGGACCCGGTGCAAGGGCTGTGGAGGGCGGCAGAGCTGCTTCTTCCTTCCGCGGGAGGCAGGCCGAGACTCACCTATCGCCGACTTCACCACTCTGCCTTTAACCGTGGCCCTGTTCCTGCCGGGCCCCGGCACCCGCTTCCTCCGCCTCGCAGCGCCCGCCGCCCCGCTGCCATCCTGGCCCCGCTGGACTCCCGACGAGGCCTCTCCTCGGCCTGCAACGGGAAGAAGGACGGAGTTACTCAAGCCGTACGCCGGGAATCACCCTCCCCACAGCCCCCAGTCCCCATGAGCTGACCCGGCGCCTCCAGCAGCTCCAGCCCGCGCCGCACCAGGGAGGCCGACATGACACCTGCTCCTCCGCCGCCACTTCCGGTCACGGCAACGCCACACTTCCGGCGACGCGCTCTGCCTGGCGCGCATGCGCAGCGGGAGCTGCGGCGGCTCTTTGGGCGAAAGTGGAGGAGGCGGGGGCGCCATGTTGGGGCGCCATCTTGTGCGGGGGCTAAGAGGGAGAAGCGCTGGGCTTTCGCCGCACGCAGCCGATGCGCCTGGTTTATGCTCTGCAGCGATGGTCCGGCAGCCGGCGCGCTGGCTCTCTCTGTTACACCCTCACTGCAGTGGGGCCAGGGCTCCGAGGGGCCCCGGCTGGCGCAGGGATAGCAATAGTAACAGGCAAGGAGGAAAGGCGGCGGCCGCAGTGGTGTTATCTTTTGTCTTGGCAAGGCCCTGAAATACAGATTTAGCTCTATGCTAGACTCCTCACAGGCGCAGAGGTTCACTCCGCCATAAATTTCATCTATTATTTAGTATTATTTTAGTCTATTTATTTAAAGCTTTCTTCCCCCATTTTCAGTCCTCTGGAGACTTGATGCTAATATCTGCTAAATTTAGCTACCATCTGAATAAAGCTTATTGAATTATAGGCAGTGCTGGCAGTAACAAGCTGACGCTGGAGAAAAAGGAGAGAGGTTTATTTTCTCTCAGACATGTCCTGCAGGGAGAAAGTGATAGAAACTGCTCTCATTGTTTCTCACAGTAATAATCTCTAGTGGGGACTGATAACAGTTAAACCTCGGATCATTAAAAGACATTCATTCTCTGGAAATTGTTCTCCAGCCTCTGCAGATGTCACCTCAATGCCTGTCTTGTTCATTCTGTTCCAAATTCCTCCCTGGATGGATCCTGGCATCCTGTGTCAGTATCTGCTGGTGCTAATACTTTTTTTTTGGATGGGACTTACTTGGTGCTCATTCTTGGCTTCAAGGCAGGGAAATGTTAACCATTTACTGCCTGTTCAGGATGTCACTTCTCACTTGATTTTCCTTTTACAAGAATCTAAACAATGTTTTTGATTGATTTGGAGGAATGCAGATCACTTCACAGAATCACAGAATGGTAGGGGTTGGAAGGGTCTTCTGGGGATCATCGAGTCCAACCCCCCTGCTAAAGCAGGATCACCTAGATTAGGTCACACAGGAACGCATCCAGGCGAGTTTTGAAAGTCTCCAGAGAAGGAGACTCCACAATCTCTCTGAGCAGCCTATTCCAGTGCTCCAGCACCCTCAAGCTTTTCCTTATGTTCAGATGGAACTTCCTGTGTCCCTGTTTGTGTTTGTTGCTCCTTGTCATATTGCAGGGCACCACTGAAAAGAGACTGACCCCATCTTCTTGACACTCACTCTTTAGAAAATTTTGAGCATTGATAAGATCCCCTTCCAAACAGCCCCAGGTCTCTCAGCCTTTCCTTGTAAGAGAGATGCTTCAGTCCCCTCACCAACTCTGTTGGACTGCCTCTAGTATTTCCCTGTCCTTCTTGAACTGGGGAGCCCAGAACTGGACACAATACTCCAGATGTGGTCTCACTGTGGCAGAGGAGAGGGGGAGGAGAATCTCCCCATACCTGCTGGACACACTCTTCTTAATGCACCCCAGCATACCATTGGCCTTCTTGGCCAGCACACTGCTGGCTCATGGTTAACTTCTTGTCCACCAGGGCTCCCAGATCCTCTGTGGCGCTACTTTCCAGCAGGTCAGTCCCTAATCTATACTGGTGCCTGTGTTTATTCCTCTCCAGGTGCAGGACTTTGTGCTTGCCATTGTTGAACTTCTCCATTTTTGTGTTTTCTGTTAGTAGCTAGTGGAAGGTAGAGCTTGCACGGCTCCTCATTCCCTACCAGGTTTGCCCCTCCAGCCATGTGAAAGGGAACAAAGTTATGAGGAGTTGATTTAGTTTTGCATAGGAGAAGCTGAACGAGCAATGGGTTAATAGCCTGTCACTGAAGTCGAGGACAGCGCTAGAGAGCATCCTAGTCAGCAGAAAATTTGTTGTCGCTTGCATACTCACATTATCTTTATCTTGATCGGAGCTAGATAAGTGACAGCTGCCAGTGATCTTACCAGGGGAAAAGTGTTCCCAAAAATACCTCATCAGTCAAACACTCTCTTTTAACCCCTAAAATACAATTTACAGGTTCTTTGTGAGCAGTTTCTGGTTACCTGCTGCATACTGTGTTCAAGATGGCTTCTTCTACTGGCTAAACACTACATTTGCATCATGTAACTTTTGGGATCACCTAATATGTTGTTCCACGTGCTTAGTGTCAGAAGGGTGTCATCTCACAAGTGCCTTATGGAGGCACATGATGCAAAAGTATCTTTGTTGCCAACACCACTAAAAACATTTAACAAATCCGTGTGGTACAAGCAGCACCGATGTACTATCCTGTTGATGGAAAATACGCGGTGTTTTCTACCTCAAAAGTAAAGCATTACCCATACTATCCTATTTCTGTTTCTGTTGTGCCAATTAAGAGAGCTCTCCAGTTATGTAGGTCCCTCAGAAAATCCAACTCCCTTCTTATTAAATACGTTCAGTAGGAAGAAACCGTAATACAGTCAACACCTCCTTTGACCATCAAGGCTTAGCGCAGACTGGCTATGATTTTAGTCGGCAGTTACCTGCAGAGTAACGTTTAACGAGCGCGCACGGGTCGCTTTGCGGAAGAGGGAAGGCAAAGCGCTTTCTGCCGCTGCGTTCACAGCCCCCTGCCTCGGATTCCACTCAGGTTCTCGGAGCTGGTTAGCGCACCAAGGAGTGAAGTGGAGACGCGCTTGGTGGAGCGACGCGTTCTCCGGGTTTGGATCTGTTACCAAAGATCCTGGTCCAACACGAGCCATGGATTTTTTAACGCTTTGTGAAATCATGTGCCTATTATTAATACATTATATTTCCTCCGCTCCTCGTAACAGGATCTGGCAGTTTCTCTCAGGGCACGGTTATTAATGTTTCTTCTAACTGCATCCTGGCTTCCGCTGTGCTTGGTCTTTGCCAGACGTGGTGATAATAGCATCTGTCATGTCGCTGTCCGGGTGACTTTGGTACGACTAATACCTGTCATACTCCTGCAGACAGGTTTAGAGTCTTCCGTCGCTCTTTGACTTCAATAGAGAATTATGCTTGCATCTATTCCCTGCAGTGCTAAACGAGATCGGTTTGTTGCCTTGTATTAGGAACGTACGATCACGTCTTAATATGAACTGGGTTTTGCCTGCGTATTGTATGTTACTTTAAATCTCTATATGTGTAGAATTTAGGCGTTTGGATCACATCATCTCTTCTGTATGTCATAAAATATCCTCTGCTGACCTTAGATTAACTAACCTGTCTTTGATAAATCTGCTTTACGCTGAGCACAGTATATAAAATGCTCCATTTCTCTTTGCAGAAGCTTCCGTGTCTTTATCACTCTCACAGTCAGCATATGGCCCTTATTTCATCATGACATATATATTTAACTATCTTTCTTTTACCTGAGTCACTGTTGAAAGCAGTTGAGCAGATCCTACAAATAGCTTTTTCCAGACTAGTAAATACTCTTAAAAAATTAATGGTAGGAGACTTTGTGTCTATGTATGTCAGTAAAAAAAAAATACCATCAGTATTTTGTTGTACTGTTTTAAGGCCTCTGCTCAAATTAAAATTTCATCCAAGAAAACTTCATCACTTTGTAATCCTTCAGAAATTGGTGCAGTTAGCTCTTTGAAGCGCTTTGGGGACAGAATGAATGTCAAATGGTGTTCATTTAAATGTATAACATCCAAATAAATTGCAGTTTTAGAGCCCGAACAATCTAACTTTGGATGGCAAAAACCACAGGCGCTGCCTTTCAGATTGCGAATGCCTTTGTTTCAGAGAGTGAAGCTATCTTCGAAAGCTTTCTGGTGCTAATGTTCATGTTTTATAGCTTTCTTTAAATCTCACGCCTCAGTGGGCGACCATGAGCTAGCTGACTTTTCAATTACAAATAACCCGGCATACAGATCAGTTTAAGTTTTAAGTAACTTCCATATGTGAGGATTATCAGTTCACTTTCTGCTTGCTGTCTTACGGCGCTGAAAAATGGAAATTTTCCCTGTTTGAATATGTTGATAAAGTTTCTGGTTCATCTTATTCATAGAATTCATAGAATAGTTAGGATTGGAAGGGACCTTGAAGATCATCTTCTCCCTGTTATTCTAGGCTTTGGAAGATGTCTGAGATTATTATGCATTTGGCCTGTTCCACGTATTATTCTGTCCTATGTGCTAACAGAGGTGTTATTGCGAGTCATGGTTAATCGGGTTGCTGTCTGTGGCTGTTCATAATAGCTGTTTGTTTGCTCTTACTTTATGTTCCAGCTTATGGATTCAGAAGGTTACGTAGGAGGCTTGGTCTGAACGAGTATTGTGAAGAATGTTAGGAAATAGAAGCTGAAGGCAGCATTAGGAGTAAAAATACAGCCATCACAAGCATTTATCTAAGGCTTTTTTTACAGTCTTATGATTCTGGGAAATGGGATCCTGATGTTTGAACGCTGGGTATTGTCCACACGGACGTATACGTCTGTATTTCTCTTCCAAAATGAATCAGGCTGATTTTCAAGCTGATTTATAACAGATTTTCACCTCTGCATGTTTCTTCACCTGTGGATTATGGCATGTGCTTTGCTTTAGACACCTTTCCAGTTTCACCACATTCTGTATTTTTTCTTGAACAGCAATAGTCAAAGCTGCTGTCATTAATATTTAGCTGTATTTGCCAACCTGAAGCAGTTTGTGTTGTGGTCACTGTTCCTACAAAGAACCATGGATCACTGCCTGACCTGTACCTCAACTACATAGGGAACCTTTGTCCTTTAACTGTGCGACATGCCTTTGA
Source organism: Baryphthengus martii (assembly GCA_013396935.1). Lineage (NCBI taxonomy): Eukaryota > Metazoa > Chordata > Aves > Coraciiformes > Momotidae > Baryphthengus > Baryphthengus martii. The sequence continues at coordinate 450,299 of VWZK01015411.1, read as the reverse complement.
AAAGCGATTTGACTTTCTGGCCCACTGACTTTGAACAAGGACTGGACAATGCTTGATTCATACACTTGCATGGATAAGTAACTAGCTACTTTAGCCTGACAGAAAGTCTTTTATTCTGATTTTTAATTTTTTATTATTTTTTTTTTAATCCAATGCAGATACCTACCTCTTCCATGCACTTTTCACCCTGTTCCAGGTCACCAAAAAACTGGCTCTGCCTTGCACAACTTCTGCAGATAATGTTAAGATTAAGTTGGCTTCCCACCGTACTCGATGCTGTGGTAAGAAATGAGCTGCCCCTAAACAACACTTGAGTTATCCTCCTCCTATATAGATGCGATAAGGAGGCACAAAGATTAAGCAGCTGGCAAAGTAGCCGAGACAGGATGAATGCTCAAACTAGACCTTCTGAAAGACAGTGTGGAGGCTCAGCCCAAACCATATCCTTGTTCTCCACCTGCCGTTTTTTGACTTCAGATGGGACGAGAGCAAGCATCAGTAGCTCTGCTGAAGCTGTAAGAGCCCGCTTTGTAGAACAGGGTAATATTTTTAAGAACATAAATGTTACTTTTGGAAAAAACACAAACAAGTCCTTCTTCGGGACTTAGAATACCAGAAGAAAGCACTTTGCTAGTAATATTTTGCATATAATACAGAGTTGGTATCACAAGGTGTTTGTGGTGAGAAATAATGGGGGTCTGCATCCAGACTCACAGAAATACCTGAACTTCCAGTGCCCTCATACTTTCTGTCTTTGCCTGAAGGGCAAAATAATCTCTTCAGAAGGGCATCTGCTGCTCTTGCATTCCTCCTAGTATGGAGCAGACAAACAGGTCTGCAGCTGGAGGGGAATGATTTCCCTCTCTCTTTCCCACCACTGTCCTTAAATGTCAGGAGGGGGAAGCAGTAGTAGGAGGATCTCAGGGCTTAGAGTGGCTCATTTTTCTCTGTTCCTTCTGTGGGCCATCGAGATAGTTCCTGGGTCTTCTTCCTTCCCTCGTCACCTCCTTCATTCCTGCAGCACTGGCCCTGGGAAAAAGTGACAGAGCTTACTGACACGGTTTCCCCCAGTCTAGAAGGCCAAAAGTTATCTCGATGTAGCTGCTTTTCCTTTTTCCTAAAAACATGGGAAAAGAGGCTAAAGATCTTTTGGTGGAGCAGGGATGGCTCTGAGTGAACAAAATGTAGGGGAGCTGTGGACCAGAAACTGCTAAATGCTGGAGAATGGGTCTAAGAGATGGTGGACGCAGGAAGGAGGCAAAGGCAGGACTGATACAGGGATTGGAGTGAGTACAAGTTTGCTTTATAGATTGTCAGGCCGAGTGGAGTCCGTTGTAGGAAGGTGAGTAAAGCACGGACAACATGTACTGCCACACATACACACTGGTGGTTATCGAAAAACTTGAGAGCTTTGGGCCCATCTCTTGCTTTGTGGGCATAGACTTTTTCAGTTTTGTATTTTTGTGCCACTGGCATTGCTGGATCAGCACAGCTTCTGGGAGTTATGAGCTGTTCAGTGGAAGCTTTCAGAGAATCATCCAGAACATCTTCCCTTGTTACTTTGGAAGCGATGGGAATGTGGAAGTGATGGGCACTATGAGACTTACATGTCAGTTACCAGCATCTGAGCCTCCAAGCTTACCAGGAACTTTGTTTTGCTTTCAAATCAGCTTCAAACAGCTGAACTGTTACCTTTTGACTTGAGTTCTTTTTCTTTTCTTCCCTCTGGATTTCAGCCTATCTTTTCTTTCTCCATTTGTGCTTCTAGAATTGGTTGTTCTCTTTTCAACTGCAGACTGACCTCCCTGGCTTGACACTTGACCCTCTTCTTTTGTTTCACCTTTGGCTTTCAACTTACTATTTAATCCTCTTTTACATTGTTTGATTTGCTCTTTGTATATTTCTTTTATGTTTTAGTCAGAACTATAGATACTCCATGTCAGAATCTGAGAAACTGACCCCTAAAAATATTCCCTTGCTGAACATACAGAAAATGGGCAGAAATTGAAACAGGGATTTTGAGACAAGGTTCTGAGTATAGAATTCTTTAACTAGAGGAATTTGTAAAACGACAGTGGTGGTTCTCCGTTCTGGAAATACTGTGGTCCTTGATGAAATAAAGTCTTATTTCTTCCAGGAAGGATGTATTTTATCCTGATTACAATGGAAATAATTAATTCTCCTGCAAAGAGCTTGGAAATACACAGAGAAGGGGCTGAGAGCTTAAGTATCCTCGTGCTGTGTGCATGTGAAACTGGGGAATGTCAGTGTTGTTGAATGTGGCTGCTTACAAAGCAGCAACAAAGAGGTGGAAGGCTCTGTGTTTTGTTCCCAGCCTCTCCGCTCCAGGGCTTTAAAACGTTTACAAGCCCCAGAGCTGGCTCAGGATGCAGCAAAGTTTAGCTAGTTATGCTTGTCACCAACCATTAAAGGTTTGGAGACAGACAGGAGATGGGCTGGGGCTGTCACAGGCTTTCACTGCCTTAGGCAGGCCTTGTTAGCGGATGTTTCTGCTGCTTAGTGCAGAGCAGAGCTGGTGGAGCTGGGGGCAGCATCATCTCCTGCTGCAGCTCCTGCCTCCTCCATCCTGTGCTGGCACTGGTCAGGTCTTCTCGTGGCTAAAGGTGTGTCATGTGCTCTGGTTTGGCAGCTAAAGATGTGTCCTGTCCCCTCCTGTTCCCCAGTTCTTTCAGGCTTGGGAGGGAACCATTGGGAGACAGCAGGAAAAACAGGGGTTAGTGGAGGAGGGACAGGATCATGAAGGTGTTGCAGGGCAGGGGACATCCGGACCACCAGCATGTACCAGAAAGGAGCGGATCAGATCAGCTGATCCCCTCCCTACTTTTTTCTGATATGGGAATTGAGAGCAAGGCAGCATCAGGGATTTATCTGCAAGCAGCAGAGGGGCTGGGTGCTTATCGTCACCGTGCACGCTTTGTGGTTTCCTAATTGGTGCTTTGTTTTTTTTCCAGAATTGCTCAAAACCACACAGAATAGCATGTGAGGCTTGCCCAGGTCAGGGAGATGTTCTGCCCTGTGGCTGCCATGCTGCATTTGTCAGCATGGTGCCAGACCTCTTTCCCTGCTTTTGTAATTTTTTCACCCACTTTTTTGTTGTTATTTTCTTCCTTTGCTCTCTCTCTCTATTAGCTGTATTTTGTCTTTCCTTGTCTTATTCCCTGTTTCCTTGGCTGCTCTCTCTCTTTGTAACCCTTGGTTCTCCAACCAAGATCTGCAATTTCTGAGGCTGTGGGAGGGTGACAGTTCAACCTGACCTTTTACCATTTGTTCTTTACTCCCAGCAGCTGAGTCCCTCTGAATTATACATCACTCCTCTCTTCCTTTCCATCCAGCTCTCCTCAGCACAGTGTAGAAAACACTGTTAGAAAACACTGAAAGTCCACTGGCATGTGGTTGAGGAGCAGGAGCAGCCCTGGAGGCACTGGGTATCAGGCACCTGTATGCTCACCACATGAGCCCCCCCGGGCCGGGCCGCCTTCTTCTCCAGGACCATATCTCCTGCTCTGCCTCTGTCGTCTGAAGTCCAGGGAATAGATGCCAGCGGGAGAGGAGGCCGGGCTGCCATTTCTGGTGCAGGTGCGTGGTGCCACAAGGGTTCTCCTCACTAGATGTCACTGTGAGGCTGGGTTTCGCCCATCACAAGCACAGAAGCCAGAAGACATGGGTGCTGAGATGGGTGCTGAGCTTTAGGAAGGTCCTGCCAGGAGCAGGGTGAGGGCGTGGAAGAGGTTTGCCGGACACGTGTTGAGTTGGTCTAGATTCTGCCTAGCCCTAGGAAGTTTTGGGCGCAGAACCACAACCCAGGAAGGTTTTGATGTGTAACTACATAGCAACACCTTACAACAACCCAACCTTTATCTGGTGGTCATCAGGGCCTTAGTGTGTATTGGCCGCCCTGACTTTTGTCTGAGCAGTGCTCATCTCCTGCCAGTTGCGATACCAGTTTGGCAGCAAGTCCCTTGCTTGTGCCCAGCCCTGGATCACTGTTCACTGTCCCCATGTGTAGCCCTGGCTGCACCACACCTCTGTATGGTAAGTTGCTGCCTCCCTGTCACGGCTACAGCAGAGAGGACCGTTTGGGAGGCACTGTGGTAGCCCCTAAAGCTGAGGCGGGACCTGGAGAGCTGTGGTGACCTTGCAAGCTGTGGGAGGCTTGCCAGGGGCTGGCCTTTTCTCTCACCAAGGAAGGCAAATGATGAACTGACTGCAAGTTCCCTGTTACTGAAAATGTGGGGCATGACTGCAAGACGGTAGCTGGCAGACCCAAGCGCCCATGGGGAATCTGTCTCGCACGAAGCCTCCCCATGCAGTGAGCAAGGACGCCTGTCCCACAGTTGGCACGCCCATTTCTCAACATTATGGTGGTTGCTTTTATAATTTCTTTTACTTGCTTCGGTTTTTTTGGCTTTCGTTCTTTTACTTTTTCTTTCCATTCTTCACTCCCTCTTTCTTCTGATAGCTGTCTTTTGACTTGCACTGCCTATTTCCTTCTCTTCTTGTCCTCTCTCCTTCTAGCCCTTTCTTATCCAGCCAGAGTCAGCAATTTCTGGGAGGATGACAGTTCACTTTATCTCTTGATCTTGAATCCCAGTACTTGAGTCCCTCTAAATTACAAGGCCAGCTGTTTTATTCTTTCTTATCTTCCTCTCTTATTCCATTGTGTGTGTATTGTGTACTGGACCTTGTTATCATATGTCCATCCTCTGAGGGTAAAATACTGGGGCCCGAGCAATAGACCCTGAACCAAAGCTGACCAATAGATGAACCCCATGGTATAGCTAATATACATAGCATTAATCGCACATATAGTATGCTAGTTACCTGTATTTTGCCATGTGAGTATGAGTATGTATATCTTGATGCCAGTTTATAGAAGCTCTATTGTAATGTTCATCTTGCAATAATAACGATGAAATGATCTTTCTCTATTTAGATGTATGTCTGTAGTGGTTGGACTTGGCAGAGTGCCAGGTACCCACCAAGTCACTCTATCACTCCCCCCTGCTTCCCTCAACATAACAAGGGGGGAGAGAATAAGACGGGAAGAGCCCACGGGCTACAATAAAGGCAGTTTAATAGAAAAAAAGCAAAAAACAAGCCGTGCGCATGTGAGACAAAGCAAAACAAGGTTTTATTCTCTGCTTCTCATTAGCAGGCGATATCTGGCCTTTCCCGGGAAGCAGGGCTCTGACATGCATAGCGGTTGTCAGAGGGCAAGCATCTTCTCAAACAGATGCCCCCCACTCTCCTCCTCCTTTTCTCTCCCTTTTGTACTTGAGCTGATGTCATACAATGTAGAATATCTCTTTGGTCAGTTTGGGTCAGCTAACTGTTTTCCCTCCCAAGATCTTGCCCACCCCATCTAACTGGGCGGAGGGGGGAGATGTTGGAAAGACGCCCTTGGTGCCGTGTGAGTGCTGCTCAGGCGCAGCCACAACATGGACATCTTATTTACCTCCCAATACAAAGCACAGCACCATAAGAGCTGCTATGGAGAACGTTAACTCCATCTCAGCCAAACCCAATACAATGTCGCAAGGAAGCCTTGCTGTAGTGCTTCTTGTGTCATAATACCCAACCATTCGACCTTGCCGAGAGACAAGTGGTTAACATTAAAACAGATGGAGCGCCTCCCTTGGTTCCTCTTTGAGCCCTGGCCGGACTCCCAGGGAATTCCAACAGGAGAGGGATGACACTAGATGTTTCCACACCTAAGGTTTTGAAACTTGTTTATTCAGCTGTATTAAAGCTGGACCCTCTTGGAGCGACTTTGGAGACTTCACCAATGAGTGGATGCACTGTGTAGGACCTCCCAATTGCCGGGACAGGCTCTCCAAATCCTCTCTGCAACTGGGGCTCCCCAGTGACTGTGGATCTGGAGGATGGTAAAGTATTAGGGCAATTGGTGATATGTCTGTCTTAATCACAATCTCTAAACTTTGTGTAGTAATGATTAGATGCATTACCTTACTTATTTTCTCTGCTGCTTAAGCTGGAGCATAATAAGCTTATCTTTTTGACCAGACACATTACCTTGTTTTTATATTACTTTGAAACAGACAGTAAAATCAGCCTTTTCTTTCTATTGGTATCTGTGTCCTTCTGTTGACCCCGTCGATTTGCAATACGTAAATTGGACAGGATTCAAAAGCTAAATATATTGTGTGAAGGCTGGGATTCATGTTTAAGCAGAGATAAAATCTCTTGGTGTTTTGTGGAGGAACCTCTTGATGTTTAGCAGAGGCAGAACTTAGGAAATCCTGATCAAGAATCTTTTCTGTGTTTTACTTGGAGTCCTGCTTTCCAGCAATACAGAGAGGTCCCTGCTATGCAGAGCCTGTAAGCTGCATCCCAAGGGAGAGAAACTGGCTAATTAATCATAGAATCATAGAATGGTGGGGATTGGAAGGGATCTCTGGAGATCATTGGAGTCCGTCCTCCTTGCCAGAGCGGGATCACCTAGCTCAGGCCTTTTGTTGGTCTCTCTCTAGTATTTCCCTGTCCTTCTTGAACCGGGAAGCCCAGAACTGGACACAATGCTCCAGATATGGTCTCACTGTGGCAGAGGAGAGGGGGAGGAGAACCTCCCCCCACCTGCTGGACACACTCTTCTTAATGCACCCCGGGATACCATTGACCTTCTTGGCCACAAGAGCATACTGCTGGCTCATGGTTAACTTATTGTCCACCAGGACTCCAAGGTCCTTCTCCATGGAACTACTTTCTAACAGGTCAACCATTAACCTGTACTAGTGCATGGGGTTATTCCTCCCCAATGAGAGGAATGCCCCATGAACCCCGTATGCCCTATGAACCACCATATCTGTGGCATAGATAGTCTTCAGGAGAATTATGTGGTTTTATTTTTAAATTAATCAACTGCAAGCCAAAACCAAGGAAATCAGGGTTATGTGGGAAGCCATCAACTCTGGAAAGGTGTTTTGATTTGGTTGTGTGTAGATATACAGCCTCCTATCTTACTGGGTACACCATGATTTACACTGGTGTAGGAGCACACCCCACATATGTGTTTAGCATCCGTATGAGTTCCCACCTGGGCGTACTTTTGTGAGTGGATGTGCCATGGGATGCAGAGCCCCTCAATGTGCGTCTGCGCTGATTTTATAGAGCCAATTCACCCCGTGGAGTTTGGATGGCTCGAGGTAAATGCGCGTGTGTGCGTGCAGCCTGGGTGTGTGGGTTTACACATGCATGTGCATCTGTGCTAAAGAGGTTGTGAAAGAGATTGGATGCAAACCCCCAGGACATGCAGCCTTTTGAGCTGGCCAAGGCAGTGGGGAGCATCAGATACTCTTCTGCTGGGCTCGCCTTGCCATCCTCTTCCAGCCACGTGCCGCGCTGGAGGCTGAATCCAGCTCTACTTGATTGCGTGCCAAGGCGCGTTAACATTCGCTCCATCACAGCGCAGCCCAATTAATATTTGATTCTGGCAAATGAAGGAGGGCGGTGAGATTAAATGGGGTTGCCAGCTAGGGTGGTGGGATTGGTGAAGGGGGAACATGCTCTTTTTTTGTGCTGCCTAGCGGAGTAGGACTAAAAGACATTCCTGGAGGAGGAATCAAAATCTCCCCTTCTCAAGCAGTAGATCTCAACAGTCTGCTCTGCTGCCTGTTGGACATGAAGCTGTGCTGAGACCAGACAGCTCCAATGGTGGGATATGGAGCTTTTTACCACTACTGTCATCTGGACTGACCACTGACTGTGATAGTGGAGGAGGAGCAGGAGGTTGTCTGAACCCCCTGGGGCCTAATTGTGCAGATCAAATGGAGTGGTTAGATTCTGGATCTAATGGCTTGGCTTAGCCAGTGCTGACAGAAAGCTACAGCATTTGAAGGGGACCCCTTGGAAAGCTCTCTGCAGGTATAAAAGTGCAAATGCAAGCCACAGAGATCCTGGGGAGCAACATCTGTGTCATTTACTCGATGCGTTGGCAGATAGCAGGTCAGTGTTGATGTTGCCTTGTCAGTGCTGCTCAGCAGGACTTGTGTCTTTGCTTCGACATCCCAGGCAGATGGGGTGAGGCACATGGGTTGAGGTGGGTCCCATGCCCTCCCCTTCTTTGCAGAGCTGCCTGCCATCCGCCTAGGGCTGGGAGGCCCAGTAGCGTTCAGCAGAGCCAGGGGAAACTGGTCTGGACTGTGGCTACTTTAAGCTTCTCCCAGATGTGATTGCCTCTTCCCAAGTAGGCACCATATCACTTCCCAATTGAAAAGCCGAATGAAATTTCCAAGCAGTTTGCAGCCTTTATGATTCACTTGTTTGCTTTTCTCCCCTTCTCTCCTCTTTTATTTTTTTAATTTGTTTTTTTTCTTTTTCTCTTCTCTCTCTATTCACTCCTGCCAGCTGCCTGCTTTGAATTTAGTTTGTATCAAGGGCAGGAGAAATTCATTTTCTGCCTTCTTATTTGGTGCAGAATAGTTTCTCCCCCCCTCCATTCCCCTTCCCCGCCTGTAGCTGAAGTAAAAAGAGATGTCTTGGAAACATTTCCTCTTTACAGTTTCCTTCTGCCCTCTCATAACTACCTGGCCTCTCAGCTGACAGTGTGGGACAGATGCTAACACAGTAATCCTTTCCTCATCCAAAAGCGGGAGAATAAACTCTTGGGCATATTGCAAATAACCAAGTGAGAGCACATCTCACTACAAATCTAGCTATAGAAAAAAAAAAAAGGAAAATAAATATTAGGACGATTGCAGAGGGACAGGTTTTTCGTTGTCTCTGGAAAACCATCCTTGCTGCTGAGACCTTGATAGCTGCCAGCATACAGGACACCTCAAGGTTCAGTGTTGGGACAGCAGATATGACCCTGCTTGGACCTGGGAGGGGAAGCAAGGCATGGCAGGATAGCAACCAGAAGGTGATATGGTCAGTTTGCAGCAGACATCTGGTAAATCTATTATTTTAATGTGGAAATTGTGGTTTTGTGCTGCAGATATAAAACTTTCCAGTTAGGAGTAAAGGAACCAAAAGCAACTTCCCAGCTCCAGCAGCCCAGCACTTATATGGGCTCTGCTTGTGTGCATGAGTGCACGATACTTGCTGGAAGAACATATTTGTGAGATGTGGCGTTTATGTTACCTTTTAGTGGGGAAGAATCATTTATCTCAGCATTCTAATTATGTCCCATTAAAATGCAAATTTGGGTTTATGCATTGAAATTGTCAGTACCATCGCCATGGCAACTGGAGCTTCAGGGTGGGGAATTGGAATAGGTGGGACGGTGCATCTCTCTCTGAATCCCTCTCTAATACCTCCAGGTAATAGAAATCTCAGTGCCCTTCCCTGGGCATGGTGATACTCTCCCACTAGTGAATTTGGGGTATCACTGAAGTTCTCTGTGGAGTTGTTATAACAGGACAAGCCACCATGTGTCTAGGTCACTGAGTAACTCCTCACAAAATAGAAGAGCTAGAGCACAGGTCTTTCAGAAGGAGGCAAATCCTTCCCATTTTGCCCCCTCATGTCATGCTTTTTTTGTGGTGTCTGTCTGGGAAGGAGGAAGAGGAGAATCCCCGATGGCTTCACAGATTTCCACCTGGAAGCCCTTAGATGCCACCACACTTCCTGGAATGTCTAAATGTCATCTATGCTTTTAAAACCACTGATCTCCACTTAAACGCCCAGTGAAGCTGTTTGTGTTGGCAATGTTCTGCAACAGGGAGTTCCTCTGGTCAATCATCCTTGGCACAGAGTGAGTAGAATCTTCCCCATAAAACCTTCTTGGGGTCCTGCTCCTTTCTCTGTTTGTTTTGCATGACAAGATGATGTGTCAATATGTCTTCCTTCTCCCATTACCAAGTACAGCTGTAACTCCTGGAGTTTGTCTCCCTCCTGTTTAAAAATCAAGTGAAGGGATTTTAGGATGCTGGGTGGGAGCAAGTGCTAAGAGAGGTCGGGGTATGGCTGAGTACATTTTACAGGGGAAAAAATGTTTTTCTCTGATTTGACCATTGACAATGTTTTGATGGTAAATAAAGCATGATGAGTTAATTCGCAAACCCTACTAACAACTGGGCAGGGAAGACAAGACTGTCTATTTTCTGGCTCCCCACCCCTGTTAAGAGGTTCACAAAAATCATCTGATTCCTCGTTGTCGTGTTGCTATGGGATTGTTTTTTCCTCTGGACCGGGAATATGATTTGCTGATAGCAAAATCTCAATACAGTTTTATGAACCTGGTAATCCAAACTGCAGTTTCTGTTGAATATAATTGACTTGGATAGCTGGGAGGCTTTTCACCATCCATTTAACAATGAAATAAAGAAAAGAAGGAACATTCAGAGCAGGCATTAGTTCAGCCTAGGAAGGTCCCAGGCAATGAGAGGTAAAGCCAGGCATTGCCGCCCACCCCCAGTCCAAGACAGAGAGTGGGAAACTGGAGTGAGTTTAGTGGAGGGCCATGATGATCAGGGAGTTGGAGTGCATAATATGCTGAGGGCACTGGCTGTGTTTAGCCTGGAAGAGAGCAATTTAAGGGGAGTCTGATTGGTAAGGTAATGGGGGATGCGTGTAGAGAAAATGGAGCTGGACTCTTCCCAGAATTGTGTGCCAAGGACAATAGGCAGCAGGGCCAAGTTGCAGCAAGGGAAATTCCAATGCTATATAAAGACTCCATGTCAAAACATAACCATGAGGATGGTTCAGGTGTGAGATGGTGACCCAGAGATACTTTGGAGTTTGCATCCTTTGAGATACTCAAAACTCAAGCAGATGAGGCACTGAGCAACCTGCTCTGGCTTTGAAGTTAGCCCTGCTTTGAACAGGGATTTGGACCGGCGGCCTCCAGGCACACCTTCCAACACCAGTTATTCTGTGGGATTCCACTAGGGGCAGGTTTTGTGACGCACGGTGAGATGGGGAGCCCACACTGTTCTCTCCACTAGGATGAATCACAGCACAAGTGATCTGTGGGCTTATTTTTCTGGAAAATGCAGGACCTTACCATGGACCCTCAGCTTCTGCTTTGGGGGAGTTACATCTGTGCAGTGAGCACAAAAGTGATGAGGAAGGGGGCTGGGCAGAGATCTAGATCACATGAAGACAACGAATATATCGCTTGCTACTTTCACGCTAGGCAAGCGACTATCTTGAGGAGATTGGGTCCCCCAAGAGTGACATCTGATTGGGAATGAGGGATAGAACTAAAATAGGCCATTTTACATCTCAGGCTTTCTCAAGGAGCAGATTAAAAATATATGACAGAGAATGTCCTTCTCTTGCAAGTGGAGAAGATGCTGGGGAATATTTCAGAGTTTCTGCATCCGATATGACAAGGAAAGGCATGGAAGTAGCTGGTACCTGAAAGCATAGCAATGAAGAACTGACTTCGGTGGGAAAGAAGCCATTTCACTATGTTCAATATTATCATCATTAAGCCGATCAGCTTCACCAGCAAGGAAGATACCGAGAATGAGAGAGCAAATATTGTAAGGGAAGTAGAGGAACACACATTCAAAATAGCTGTGTTCTGGAGAAAACTTGCCAATAAGTGCTTACAGAGGGAGAGACAGAAGGCGAGACAGAAACCAGAAGAGAAAGTGGGGAAGGTAAAATGACAGGGTGGAGGAGAGTGGGAGAAAAGAAAATTTTTATCATTTCCGTAAATCCCTCCATCCTGCTCTCTTGCTGTTGCCTCGCACGCGCAAGTACCCTCCCTCCTTCTCTCAGCTGCGCTGCGAGACTCAGGTTGCCCTGCGCTGTCCTGGTGGCACTTTGCTGCTTCTGGCAATGAGCTGAGCGGCTTCAGCCCAGAACCTCTGCCCCACATCCTTGCCTGTGATTCTTTGCTCCCACCCTTCCCTCCACCTCTCCCACTTTGGGACAGAGCTTATGCCACATCTCCTTTCATACGGCACACTGGGATGCAACAGAGGGTGCGACAGAAGTTTCCTCCTCTATTGGGCTGAGGTTTTACTGACTATGTCTGCTGATATGAAGGGGCTTTCCAAGCTAAGGAGTAAAGACCTGCTTTGCTAACAGCAGTAGAAAGTGACTTCTGTCTCATTGATTTGGGGGAAGAGCAGACAAACTAGGGGACTCCGTGTAGTCCCTTGTCACCTCATACTTCTGTAGCCATTCACATGACACTGCATGCAAACAGCCAGCGAGCCTTGTCCTTGCCCAACAGGTTGGCATTGCAGAATCTCATATGGAAGCTCGTCTTTCCCAATCGGGTTTCTCTAGTGACAACCACATCAGAGTTGCCGAGACCTCTAGCAGAGGTGTCAGAGCCGAGCGATGCTTTCCCCCAGCATGGCATTTGCTCCATCCCTTCACCTGCAAACCCAGGCTGCCTGTGCACCCGCAGCAGTTCAGACTGCTGGGGATGGCAACACACACACCCTCCCACAGCCATTCCCTTGTCCTCCCTTCCCCCAGCCTGCCAGAAACACATCCCCATGGGCTTCTTTCCTCTCACACACTTGACTGTTCTAACATATCCTCGAGGAAGGTGTAAGACCGGCTGTGGTGATGAGATTGTGATCTTTCCCTTTCCTTTTTTACTTTTTTTTTTTTTTTTATTTGACAGTGGAGTTTCCCTTGCCATTTTCAGCAGATCTAAAAAAAACCCCACCCTTCATCGAATATTCAGCATCTTCCCAGAGCGTGGCAGTAGCCAGCGGGGGCCGTGGGTACACGCAGCGGAGATGACTCATGAGTCCCGTCTTGTTTTTGGGCCCTCAGGACTCCTCTGCTTCTCTCACTTTGCCAGCAGCTTGTGCTCATGGGCCTGTGGCTGCCAACTGTGACGGGGCTCTGGTTGCAGCGGGGCAGGTGGCAGAGGGGAAGAGGGCAGGAGAGAGGCATCCTGCTCCTTGCAGGCTGCAGGAAGAGGATGGGAAGGGAGGATTTCAGAGAATCACAGAATCACAGAATGTTAGGGGTTGGAAAGGACCTCGAAAGATCATCGAGTCCAACCCCCCTGCCAGAGCAGGTTCACCTTGAGTAGGTCACACAGGAATACATACAGGCGGGTTTTGAACGTCTCCAGAGAAGGAAACTCCACAACCTCTCTGGGCAGCCTGTTCCAGTGCTCTGTCACCCTCACTGTGAAAAAGTTTTTCCTTACGTTTACACGGAACCTCCTATGCTTCAGCTTGCACTCGTTGACCCTTGTCCTAACACGGGATATCACTGAGAAGAGCCTGGCTCTGTCCCCCTGACTCTCGCCCTTTACATATTTATAAACATTAATGAGGTCACCCCTCAGTCTCCTCCAAGCTAAAGAGACCCAGCTCTCTCAGCCTCTCCTCATAAGGGAGATGCTCCACTCCCTTAATAAGCTTAGTGGCTTTGCGCTGGACTATCTCCAGTAGTTCCCTGTTCTCCTTGAACTGGGGTGCCCAGAACTGGGTACAGTACTCCAGGTGGGAGTATGTGGGAAATTGAAGGAGGGTGCCTGGGTGTGGATAATTGAAGGAGGGTGCCTGGAGGCTTTACATGTAACACTGACGATAGGTTGGAGGAGAAATCTGTTTGGGAGACCTGGTAATTCAAGAGCCCCTGATTCAAAATCTCCTATACAGATATCCCTCAGCTGCCTAGGTGTCCCCCCAGTCTCCTTGCACAACTCTGGGTTCAACCTCTTTCCTGCTAGAACTTGAGTCAGCACCGGCTCATTTTCACACACCCTCCCCTGTCGCTCGGTCATTGACTAAATTGAATTTCAATTACTTTTTTTTTCTTATTAAAAACCAGTGAAAACAGCAGCTTTTAATTGGGAGAAGTTACTTAGCCTGTTGCAGTGGGGAAGGGTGTGCGGGTGATTTGGTGACGAGGAGGAGGAGGCAGGCAAAGGCAGCAAGTTGTGGGTGGCATATTTGCACGGGCACGTGGGAGGGCGCAGGAGCAGGTTCCTTGCTGATTGCCTCAAAGGGAAATGTGGGGTGACCTGCTCTGCTCCTTTTCAGGAAGGGAAGCTGAAAATACCAACTAGTGGCCCCTCACCTTTGGGGTTGCCCACCAGCTGTCCTGGGGAGGGGGGCCATGCTAAATGGTGAAAGTGGTCTTCTTCAAGTGATCTACTGTGGGTCCCTCGTGGTCGAACATGACCAGCTGATATCCTTGTTCTAATAGGCTGCTGAGGATGTAGTTTGCTTATTAGGAGACCTGACACAGCCTGACTCTGTCTCTCTGGGAGTATGTCCTTCACAGCCCCTCAGCAAGTTGGCAAGCTAAGGAAAGACAGTGAATGTCTTCTTGTGTGTCTACCAGGATTTGGTGGAGAAGTGTCTGTCTGAAGACACACATTGTTTAACTGCTTCCCTGCCCCTTCATATGAGCAGGACAGGAGCTGCACATGCAGCAAAGCTGTCCTGAATCCTCTGGAAATGCCAGGAGTCCTGGCAAGAGTGTTGCCTCAGGTCACTGGTTTCTGCTGTTGCTGAATTTTTCTTTCCCCCTGCCCTCTGTTTCTCACGGCCCGTCTCCAGGAAATGCCACTTGTGACCTGAGCCATCATACCTGTGTCAGCCATGTGGGCTGGGAGCACCTGGGGCTTCTTTTCTGCCAGTGACATCTCCTGGGTGTATGCTGACAGGTAGTCAGGACTCGTTGTCTTTCTAAGAAACCAGGGAAATAAGCTTGTGTTTGAATCCCAGGTGCAGAGAGGATCTGCCTGTCACAGCCAATTGAGCTGCTGCTCTGTCTGGCAGTGTTATTTTCTGTTCTGTGGGCTCCTGTTCACCTTGCTCTCTTTTCCTTTTGCTTGCCTTCCCCTTCTCTCTTCTCTTTCTCTCTCCCTCTCCCTCTCCTCCCTAAGCTGCCTCCCAGCAGAGACTGCCTATTAAGCCAACTGTGCCGAGGCTGTGAGATGCACACAGGCATTAAGAACAAATGACATTGTTTGGGCATTTGCCTCTGTTGCAGCAGTAGGGCAGCACAAATCTCCAGGAGCAGCGCCTTGCCAGAGAGCATGTGTGTGTGCCAGGAGAGTGTGGGAAAAACACATATACAAGGGGTGTGATTACCCTTAACTCTTTCATGAGCTGCCCCTTGCAAGCCACGGTGTGAGTCTGTACTGCTTGAGCTGTCAGCATATGATCACATGAGTTTCTTATATGGTCCATGGGGCCAGTGGCCACTCTGTGTCAGTCTAAGTTACATACAGACTGGTGGGAATGGAGGAGGTGCCTGTCCCACATGCATAAGAGCCAGGGTTAAGTCCATGCCCGGCGTAAACACTATGCGAGCAGCTCTACCTTTCCCCCACCTGTGGCCAAAATATAATTGCAGATACACTTGTGGTATCTTCTGGTGTTATGGGAGCAGTGATTGGAAGGACTGGGAGCAGTGATGTAGAGGAAGTGCTGTGGCTCTGTCTGCCACATTGATGAGGGCCTGGAGAAGGGATGTTTAAGAAATGCCAAAATTCGGACACCTTAGAGCAACACCCTTTGAAGGGAGAGAGGGATGAGAGTGAGATCTTGGAGCAGTCTTTTTCCCTTGAGATTATTTTTCTTTCATGATGGCACCTTCTTCGATGTCTAGATTGTGAAGGGTGTGTGGTGGCATCCTTCTGTGCAGTGATGACGGTGGGGATGTGTGAGAAGGGTGAAGGTCTGGGGACATCATCAACCGTGGACATCATCCTACAGGAGGAGTATTGAAGAGAGAAGCAAATTATCAGAGGGACGGACTCAAATGGATTTTATGAGTTAATTTTTATCTTAATGAAATGGAGTGTCTTTCCCAGATAGGCACCAATGACTTGGTCATGGCTGTGTTTAGAAACTGTGTTGAAGTGGCCATGGCTGGGTTGGTTTTTCAGCACAGTGATTCAGGGTGCTTGATATTGGGAGAGCTGGGGAGAATGACATGGCTAGTGGTCAGCAGCCCATACTGGTGGCAGGCAGGGTTCACTGTGGGTCTTTTCAGTAGGCAGAATCAGCCAAGGGGAAGATCATTGTCCATACATCGAAGGGTCAGTGCCCACTTGGAGTCTGTCTCACGTCATGATTGTTTCCCTTACAGACTGGTTTTGCTCCACTGTCACTTGTTTGATTTTCAGGGATTTGCCCAGGAGTGGGTTAAGCTTCCTCATTAATAACCAGACAGATAAAAATCACTGGAAAAGGTAAATGAAATGCTGTTCTGACACATCTGATACAGTGGGGGAGGCAAATCCTCCAGACTGGAAAGCCATTGGCTCCCAGGGGCTTTCAGATGTCTCTGATATGGAAGTGAACAGGACATGCCCAGCTCCATGAGAACATCTGGTAATGTAGCATGGAGGGAAGGTACAGGGACAGATCCGGGCCAACACAGCTTTCTGATTGTACTTTGGAGAGAGCTTTGTGAGAGGTAGATGCTGTTTTAATCCCCAGGCTGAAGAATATAAAGTGCAAGGGGCAGAGACAAAACCCATCAGCTACATGACTTCTAGCAGGGAGACTCTGTGAGTGATGAGCAGCGCAAAGAAAGAGTGACTCAGCCCTGCAGGAAGGGGTGATGGACCCAGCCTTTGGAGAGATCATCAGTGCCCAGTGTCTGGATGCTCAGACTCTTCCTTAGCGTGGGCAGGACCTCAAAAGACATACTTCCCTGTGACATAGCCTACAGTATTAAAAAAAAAATTTAAATGGCTAGGGAAGTATTTCAGATACCTCTTGCTGTTGTCAAGGCAGCTTTGTAGCAGGCAGTGGTGAGGACAGGCAGCAGAAGCTGGCTGGCTGCTGCTGGGCAGAACATCCCAGCAGGAGATAATGCAGAAGGGAGCGGTGGGCCAAGATTTGGAGCAGGGACTCCTGCTGTGAGCTCCTGAATCTTCATCCTGATGCTCACCTTTGCCAGTGATAACTGGGCAGTTTGCAGCAAATCTCTCCCTTTTTCCTATGCCTCTACTCTGAACCTGTTTGGAAATAAAAAAAAACCCCAAAATAAAAAGGTGTTGAGAGAGGGGAGAATGTGTGAACACTGCCTTGGAAAAATAATTCTACTCTAATATGAGAAAAACTGTATCTTATTTTGTTGGAACAGATGCGGTTTGGAAGGAGGAACATTAAGGAACACTTTGGGGAAATCTTAAATCCAGTAGCAGTATCCCAGAGAAATAGTGTAGGAGAGAAAGACCTGAGGGGGATGAAGATAGAGACATGCATTAGGAGACAAATAGCGTGTAGCAGGCTCTGGGTACCTCCCCATAACTGTGCCCTGGGAGGACCAGCTGGGTCTTACTTTCAGCAACTCCAGCTCTTCAGTAGAGGAAGTGAGGGGTATGTGGCTTGTCTCTCCCCATCCTCAGCTCAGCAGAAGCTTTCCCTTGACTTGGCATCTAAATCTAATATCCAGACCTTGTTCCTTTAAGCTCTTACACCTCTGATCAGGCCGCCAGTCCCACTGCCATGTGGAGCCATAAACGGGGATAAACAGTAATTAGTATGGTAAATAGCTTGGCCTTGTGTTTTCTGGTTACAGTATCATGGTAATTATTTCCGGCTCCCTGCCTGTGTGCTCCTGCTGCCTGATTTTGTGCTCAGTACATCCTTGCCAGCCTGATTATCACTGGACACATTAAAACTGGCAATTGCTCTCTCCTGTCTCCCATCCACTCCTTGGGTGGAAGACTGGACTAGGGCCTGTTACGCTGAGGTGATCAGGGATGATTGAGGGGCGATGGTTAAAATCAGACAACTCTCCAACTTCCAAGGGTTGTAACTTAATGGGCAGGATGTGAGTCCATGCTGAGATAACATAGGACACCATTTTCAGGGAACCCACCGCTGGTCACCAGGCCTTTTAAAACATGGCAAGAGAAATGGCCAGATGAAACAACTGGGCATCTCTTATCCGTGCGTCCCACTGCTGAGGCTTTTTTTCTCTCTTCCTTTTGGCTGCGTTGCTGCAGCAAATGGTTTTATCTCTGACAGAGGGTCTGATTTCAGTCTGGATTTTAGCCCAGCAGAGACGGATGCGTACGTGCACACAAGTGTACATGTGGTGGCTCAAGGTCTTGCTCGCTGAGGAGGGACAGATCAAACATGCCTCATCTTGGTCTCTTGGCCAGCATCCCAAGCTCAGCTTTTCTTAATGCAGTATAGTTGCTTTGGCTTTCATATACACAGACTGCAATCGATTGAGAGCCTATGGGTTTGGGAGCCTGAGACCTTCTTACCAGCTGTGGAACTCGCTCCAGATTGTGAGCCAGGGCTCTCCTTTCTTTCTAAACTCCCCTCTGGTTAAAAGAGTCTCTGATTTGCAACATGCTGTGCTTCTATCTTGTCTCTGCTCTTCCCCAGAGCTCCTGACTCACCTTTTCCTTCTGAATGTCTCTCCTCAGCCACCCTCCTGCAGACAATAGCAGGTCAGTATGTGTCTCTTGCTTTATTTGCATTCAGCCCTTTCTGATATGTATGTATGCAGGTTGGAGGCACTGGAGGCAGCTTCTGGAGCTGGGGTAATTGCGCATTCACTCCCTCTCTCCCAGTGGTCAGGATATTAGTGTGTGCAATTTGTTAGAACTCTCTCTCAGGTCCTGTTTTATTCATTGTTTCACCTATGAAATGTCACCAAAATAGTTGCGTTTTCCCAGTTATATCTGAACTCTGCCTTCTTCTCCCCATGGAGATACACTGTCTTATAACCCCTGTGTGCTTGGCGGGTTGGATTTTGCAGCACTGTAGGGTTCATTGGCAGATGCATCGGCTGCTCCTGATGTACACAGGAGTGTGCCTTAGCTGACCCAGTTTTTTATTTTGCTGGAGATATATGAGTGTTATTATTCACAAAGTGTTGCAAACACATGCTGGGCTCTGTGAGACTCTCAGGAAGACAAAATAAATGAGTATTGCTGGGGAAGGAATGGCCAGGGGAGAGACAGCTGCTGATTCTCCCCGAAGAGCACCACAATAGCGACACTTGATTGTGGTGGTGGCCACAGGCATTTGATATTAGACACCCACAGAAGACAGTCCTGGCAGGGTCCTCAGGATGTCACTGGCTTCATATCCATCTCAGAACGACCCATGAGCACATCATTCCCAAGAGGTTTAGGCTGGCCTGGTTTTGAAGGCCTGAAGTTCAGGACATTCCCCCGTATCCTCAAGCAGTCTGTGCATTGTAACCTTGCTCTTCATCACTAAATGTCCTATACTGCAATGGAAGCCTATTGTTGCTTCTTCTGTCTATTGTGGACACTAAGAACTGAGAACCCTTCTCTTTTTGTTACAAACTTGTATGTATTTGAAGACTGTTATCGTGTCCCTTCTCAATCTTCTGTAGACTAAACAGCTTCATTTTGCTCAGTACCTTCCTGGCAGAAATGCTTTATGCAGTTCTCATCATTGCAGCATGATTCTTCTAACTATTTGAAGCAGTGCTGTGCTCTCCTCCCCCATCACTCTCAGGCTGATGGCAAAAAACCTCTCCATCACCCCTGGAACTGTAAGTCCTTATGGAGACGCATGCTATCCTTCACTCCTCAAATATGACTTTGACTGCATATCATTTTTCTACGCAACTGAAGTATTTCATCAGTTTTTCCTCACAAGACTTGGATTGGAGTTCATTGCTGTTCACTGGGGCAATTAATTCTAACTGAATCTTGGCTTACATGTGAGCCAAAAAGGTGTCTAAAGGAAAACTGATTTTGTGTGTGTGTGTGTCTCCTTTAGAAAATCTGTGTAGTGTTGATCTAAGGGGCAGAGAACCTTTCAAATCATTCTGCGTAGCACCCATGCTGCTTGGAAAACCATCTCAGCAGTGGGAACCAGCTCTAGTGCTTGGGGGGTTTTGCAGTCGGCAACCAGATGAGCTTTTCCTGGGTGGCTGCCTTTGAAACTAACATTCAGGTCCTCTTGGCCAGCATATCTAGGGGGTTGTGATTTTGTCTCCTTCATCCTAGGGTGCAAAACAGCCCATGAAAATGATTTACCAAGATTCTACAAATCTCACCTTTCCTTAGTTTTTATTCCCTGCAGCTAGAAGATCAGGAAGTCTGTCTGTCGTACGGGCTAGCAGAAAGCTCATTCTGCTTTTATTTCTCGTTTGTTTCCGGCACCTGTGACCTGGTCTTCACCTTTAACCTCTGGATTCTCTTTCTGCTCACTTACAGAATCAGGGAATCATAGAATGGTTTTGGTTGAAAGGACCCTTAAAGATCATCTAGTTCCAATCCCCCTGCCCTGAGCAGGGACACCTCCCAATAGACCAGGTTGCTCAAAGCCTCATCCAGCCTGGTCTTGAACACTTCCGTGTTTTCTTTGCTGTTTGCTTTCCCTTCTGCTGGTTTGCTTCCTTGTGATCTCACTGCACTGTCTGCGAGAGCCCTTGTCGGCACCCACATCTTAGGAGCAACCTGCCCACATGTCTTCACCTCTCCTGCTCCTGCTGAGCACAGCCGAATTGGCACCTGTCCTCTCCCCTCCCTTCCTCCCTTCCTCCTTTCCCTCTCTGCTGAAAGTTCAACTCATATGCAATGACGCATGCAGAAAAACTAACCATGTGCTTAAGACACACAATAAGCACTCGGCTCCTACAGGCTGCTCTTCAGCGTTGGGCTCCAGCACTCTTCAGCAAAAAGATGGAGATATCACCCTCTCTGCACAGAGGGGGAAGGTGACTCACGCAGGGCTGCCCAGCCTGCCTGTGCCCAAGCTGGGAGGAAAATACAGGCAGCCTAATCCCTGCCTGACACTTCTCCTTGAGTAGACAGTCCTGCCTATATGTGGATGTGCTTGCCTGAGAGACATCCCACCACCGGTGATGTAGATGCATGTGAAGATGCGGATGTGTGGGCACAGGCTGTCCTTGTTTTGGGTGTTAATACATGTGCACGTTTGTAGACAGATGTACGAGTGCTGGAGGGCATTCGTAGGCACAGGCAGGCCTCCTGGCCCTTGGTGGCTTTTACGGCAGCTGGGCTTTCTGCCCGGCTACTTTTCAGACTCCTGCAGTGGCTGGAGAGGGAGTTGCAGAGGACTCCCAGGGGCTGAAGCCAGCAAGGAGGCTAAGAGGGAGTGGGAGACAGAGGCTGTGCCTGCTGTGCTGCAGCAGCTTGCCAACTAGTGATGGCTCTACTACCGCAGCTCAGTGCTGGCTTCTGACAGTTCTGTGTTGGGTTCAGAGGTCCTCAGTTTGCTTGGCAGCCAGCTCACTTAGTATCCACACATCTTAGACAAGTAGCATTCTCCCAGCAGTTTTGTGCAGCAGCATTTTTTGCCAGGGAGGATGGTGTCACGCTGGCCTGGTTTACAGATATGAGGGAGCACTTCTGAAATCCTCGTGGCCAACCTGGGGCAGTCGCCTGAGCCCTGCTCTTCAGCTGACATTAAGGCAGCTCTTCTTTGACATGGTGTCTCTGGAGTACTGATGGTGACAGGAAACCATGTGTCTTTTCTGCCCTTATTCAGACAGAGCATTTTATGGATCTCTTCTTGGTGTATTGTTGTGAGGAGCACTTTCACCTGGGTCTCTTCCTCCGCTTCATCTCCTAGTTGTAAATGCTGGAGTCCTTTCCCCTCTGTCCAACCTACTAGCACTTTCCTGCTTTGCGCATTGCTGGGTCAGGCCCCACGTGTCCCAGTGGGCTGCCTGCAGGGTAAGAAAAGGAAAAGGCTTTTCCCCTCAAAGCCTGTGCGACAGAGGAGGTAGGATGGGGTGACACAGAACCTACTTGTGCTGCAGGCTGAGGATAACCCCTGCTCTCCTTGCCTAGGCCTCCTGAGCAGCCCGTGGGGATGCCTGAAGCACACTGCAGCACCGTATGGGTACTATCTGGGTACCAGCAACAGCATAGCAGTATCAGCAGGACACATGGGTTTGACCGAGCATGGTGGTTCCATGCATCTTTTTCAGCTCAGGCTGTACCATGTGGCCCTGAGTGCTCAGACAGACCTTTCTCCATTATAAGCAAGTGGAGAACTCTTCCCCTGTAGGTTTGATGTGCTCCAAGCACCCCTTTCCCACCCTCTAGTGGGGGCGCTGGCAGGAGGGTAGGTGCGCCATGGGAGGGAGTGCACCCGCACTGACGACCGGGTTAGTGGTGTGAAGCTGTGGGAAGAGGCAGGCACCTTGCGTCAAATTCCCAGCCTGATGAGAAGTGATGGAGCAGAAAGAGTGAGCGACAGGGAGGGCGGGAGGCAGGATGGGAGCGATGAAGGAGCTGGGGGAGGGGAGTGGGAGACCGGTCTGTAGCCTGAGAGTAGAACAGCAAACTGGCTTATTATTAACTTTAACCCCTGTCCCTTCCTAACCTTGCATGTGATAAACTGTTCTCTGATTCTTCTTCTTTCCTGTTTCTTTTTTTTTCTTTAATTCTGCCTCAGGCGCTGCTGTAGCTCAAATTTAGTCTCCAATATTTATATCATTCTGCCTCTTCTATTTTCTTTCTTATTTGGCAAATATACCCAAGAGGACTGTGGGACTTGGAAAGAGTTAGAAGCACAGGGGGTGCCACATTGGATCAGTTGACCTAATCCAAGATCTTCCTTTCTGCCTATACTCTGCCTCTGCGGAAAATTAAACTGCTCATCCCAGTGAAAAGTACAGCTGTCTGATGGGAAGTTTGGTGGGAAACACCTTCCTCGCTCTCCCCATGGAAGTGCACACACTGATGTGTTGGATTTGATTCCTATTTGATAAAATTTGGTATCCAGGTGATCTCCCATCTGGGTACTGGTGCACGGTGAGCCCCTGTGTGGATGTTGAGCTGGAGCTGGGCAGATCTGGCTTTGCACCCACTCTGCGGAATGGTCTTGCATAGATCTTCTTCTTTCTTTGGGCCTCAGTTTCCTTGTCTATAAAATGAGAGCTAATTAGATCTGTTCCCTTCATCAAGTGCTTATATAACATCTCTACAGCTGAAAAACGCTGGAGGAGATGCCTTGTTTTGTACCGCAACAACAGAAGAGAAAATACATCAGCTGCTTCTAGACCTAGAGAATTCGACAGTGGGAGCATCAAGTACATGGAAGGGCACATTTCGCCTGATGAGGTGGAATTCAGTATGCACCGTGCTTCAGATAGAGCTGAAAAGAAATAATGTCGGGGAGATAATCACCCCAATGGAAAAGGTTCCTCTCAGCTTATATCCAGGGGATTTTATCTTGCTTCATGTTGCTCTGGAGCCCAGAATAAGGATCGTTGGATGAAATCAATTTTAAACTTCTAACTGGTGGGCAGGTGAATCTCAAACCTTTCACGTTGTGCCAGTTTATGCTTTTAATTCAGGAAAAGGCATCATATCAGTGACCCCTCTACTGCAATGATGAGTCCCACAATAAAAAGCACATCCTCCTTTTCAGTCCTGTATTGTTTCGTGCTTTTAGTCCACAAGCTTCTCTGCCAGAGAGCATAGTACTATGGGAAGGGTTTGGATCCATCAGCATTTTTGGCATCCTCTATCATCTGCACTGGGAGTTATCTACTGCCTTCCCTGGGCTTCTGCTGCTCTCAGCAAAAGCAGTGTCTGAGTCAAAGTCATGGCTTTCCTAAGCCATAGGAAATGTGAATAGGCCTCACCTTTTTGTCGATCTTGCTCCGTGTGGACTCCCATATTAGTTCTTTTCCACTTCTGCTCTCGCTTCCTGTAAGGCAGCTGCCCTTGGACCCAGGACTCCTTGGCCCAAGCTATGTTGTGCAAACTCATCACGAGGTGGCACCACAAGATTGTCTTTGTTGTTATTTTGTTTTTTTAATTACCTCTTGTCGTGATTTAGGGTCAGGGCGGCCCCATAACCTAACAGACGCTCTCTGTTAACCCTCCTCCCTCCCCCAAACGAGAAGAGAAAAGGAATAAGGAAGAGAGACTTATCGATTAGAAAATGAAACTAGAACAGCTTTAATGAAAAGGAAAATAATAAGAGTAAGATGGAATATATACAAGTATATACCCAGTATCGAACCCAAACCCCTCTGATGACAAGTACGTCACCGTCACCACTGATGTTGTGGAGCAGGCACTGGGAAAGTCCCAGACAGGGCCCAGCAGCAGACAGGAACTGAGTTCAGGAGCTGGATTCTGGTACTGGATTCAGGAACACTCAGATCAGGATCAAAGGCAGAACGAGCAGAGTCCTCTTTGGATTCCAGCCGTTGAAGGAACGAGGAAGAATCTGAGCAAGGGCCCAGAGCAAGAGTCCCCAGCAGCCAAATATGGCATCTATGGGATGGAATACCCTGTTGATCAGTTTAAGGGCACCCATCTGTCCGCTCTTCCCTGCAGGTGCAGTTTTTACTTTCTGCGCTCCCCATGTGGTACATCATAGGATCTAGCAGTGGCCTTGGTCTGCACCCCAGTCCCTGGTGCTAACACTAAACATCAGGTGTTATCAGTGCCAGAAGCAGCACTGCCTGCGAAAACAGGCTATTAAGTTCAGAAAGTGCAGTTAGTTAAAGGAACTGAGCTGAAAAGTAAAAATCGCTGAACGGAATTGTTCTGTTCTAATTCAAACCAGGACACCTCTCCATTTTTCTTAGAAGCCCCAGCTGTCATCTCATTTTTCAGACCTTTGCTGCTCTCTGCCACTCACCTGACTGCAGATGCTTGTTTGTTTTTCCTGAGAGGCACTTCTGGGTCCAAAGCCAGGTGAGACCATGGGTCAGGGCCAGCTGGGAAAAAGCAGCTGTGCAGAAGATGACACAAAGCCTCAAAGAGTTAAGGCCAAAGTGATGGGTAGGTGATGAGAAGACTGTTATTTGAGATGTTATTTGCTCTCTTCTCTTTTTGAAGGAGCAGTGAACATGACTGAGAGGAGACCCCAGTCCAGCCTGGGATGCTCTTTAGCCCTTGCTAATGTCTTCTCTGCTCCCTGGAGTAACTGTTGATTGGAAGATACATCTTTCTGCTCTGCCTTTGCTCTGCCCTCCCTCTGGCTGTGTGAGGGCGAGCAGGGGCTGCCTGACAGAGCCAGGGAGCACAGCTGTGCTGAGAGGGTAATGGATCCCTTGGGGGCTGTTGACCTCAGCCTACACAGAGCCTGTCCTTCTGCAACAGGCATTTTGAAAATGCTTACACACTTGAGGTTAACTTGCTTGTGCTCTCTCCAAATGAAACACTGTTCCCTCTTACACAGAGGATGATCAGGCTGCTATACGCAGGCTTTCCATGTTGTCCTTTGAATGATCAGTGGGGTGAAGCAAGACAGGATGTCTTGGTTTTGGTGCTTGCTCCCCATCTGGGAAACCAGATCGCTGATACTTTGAGCAGAGATGAGAAGGTTTTGAGCAAGATGACGAATAGGTAATGTATGAGACAGTCCCTTATAGACTGGTGCACCTCAGTCTGTGTCTGAACCCAAGGGACAGCTTGGGGAAGCTCAGATCCAGGTTCACCATTTGATCCCACAGACCTACATTTAGAGAAGATTCATCTAGGGCTTTGGAAGACAGTGTTCCTCTTCCCAGCAGCTGCTTAGCAAACTGCAATGGTAATCTTCCTTTCCTAGATTGAGCTATTGGGTTAAATTGAATTCCATCCCTTGGAGACCTCTCTCTCAAATGCACACCTCCTCCTTATACTTTTCTTCTCCACTATTGTTTTTCATAACAAACCACCTTTTTATAAATGGTCTTTGTTTCCTATCTGGAAATCTGTCTGTCACCATAGATTGCGGAATCCTTTTGGGGACAGAGATTCCTTTTACTCTTGCACTCTCGTTTCTCTCTGCTGTTGGAGGGATTAATTTTTATTTCCTCTCTCACCTCTTTCTGAACTCTTTTGCCATCCCCTTTTCCACTTGTCTTGACCTGTTCTAGTTAAGCAGAGGTGAGCGAATGTCACAGCTTGCAAATGTTACAGATCCATGGTGGCATTTGGTGCAACCAGAAATGGTCCTTGTGATCTCAACCATCTGTTTCAGCTCTGCTACACCACTCTGGCCCTGTAAAAGAGAAGTCCAGGCAGGTTTGTGCATGTGGATGTCGCTCCCCTGTAGCATCATGTGCTGCTGCACTCCCTGTCTCAGCCATTCTTCAGTGCTACACCTCTTGAGGGGCTTCTTTTGCAATATGTGAGGTGATGCTGTATTTATCAGGTAGTGGAGAGGGATGGCAGCACTCAGCAGAGAGGAGGAGGGGATGTATGAGATCCCCGTCTGTGGGACCTTAGCCCTCCTATGCAGCTGATGGACAGGTTGCAGCTCACATCTAGAACATGATGGTTGTTGCGGGGAAGAGTGACCACGGTACCATCATGCCACAAATGTGTGCGGTACAGGCGCAGGTGTGAGGGAGGGTGCTGGGGGATGTCAGCCATGTGAATCCCCTGCTCTGTTAGATCACAGGTGAAAAGAATTTTGGAGTTCTCATCCAGATGCCTTTTGCCAATGTCAAAGTCCTTTTTCTGGTCATGGAAATAGAGAATATCTGGCAGTAAATGTCAGCCCTTCTCAGGAGGCCCCTGATGCCCAAGTGCCATAACTGGGGCCTGAGATGTGTTGGTGAGCAGCATCATGCCCCAGGGGGCTGGGCTGGAGAAGGCAGAGATGCGTTTTTCCAGCCCAGGGACACATGAGTGAGCACTAGAGCAAAGCTCCACAATGGAGCGATGGGACAAGTGACCCCAGGAGGGAGCTGACATCCATCCCAAGAGCCGTGTGACCACTGGGATCAGGAGGTGCAGAGCATCTGATTGCCAGCACCATGACTAGGAGTGCTGGACCAGGTCTGAAAGGCATCTGCAGATGCCTGTGAGGAGCTCTGCTTAAGAGCCCCAACACTGAATCATTTCCCAGAAATCCCCTGTCAGCCTAACCATAAACACTGGGGAGAGTGTAAGGTGGGGAGACATGTGTTTCTTCAATTTCCTACAACAAAGCAAGCGTAAAGGGGATTAGGAAGGCAATGCTGGGGGAAAAGAGAGAGATTTAGAAGGGAAGGGAACATTAAGATTGAGAGGGATAAAATGCAGATTGAAATTGTTGGGCTCTAACAGAAGAACTTCTCAGTCTATATATATAGCTCAGTGAGGTATATAAACAGAAACCTACAGCCAGCTCAGCCACTTCTCCCCCAGTGGAGTGAGTCATCAGCCCTTGGATCTAAAGTTAGGTTCACGTCAGAGCTTACACGCTCTCTCTCCCTCTCATTTTATTTTTCTCTTTCTATTTTGAAGGGTGTGGGAAAAGCTGAGCACTGTCTCCTGGAACCCACAGTGGCAACAGATGCCGGACCTGATGCCCTACCTGGGAGAACTCTGAAAAAAGCCTGCTTTGTGTCTGGCTGCTCCTCTTCCTTGCTGCCTGCCTGGGGATAAGCTCAGCTGACATGTGGATGTGGTTAATCTGGGCACACAGTAGACTCAGCTCTGAGGGATTTGTGAGCTGTGCAGGTGAGCCAGAGGGCAGGCTGAGCTGTGTGGCTGTTCCTGGGGGACAGGATTTGTCGTGATGGTCAGTGTTTGGCTCCTGTGTGCTGTGCAGGAGAGTAGGATCTGCCATCACACCTGGCAAGAGGAACTAGTGTTGGATCAGTCTGGCAGGAGGCAGGATGATGCCTGTGAGACTTGGCTAGAGGATGCCTTTAAATCCAGTGTAGGCTGCTGCCTGGTGGGCTTAGCTGACAGCCACCTGCAAACCTGCAGATGAGAAGGCTGCATCTCCCAGAGCTATCCCTGCAGCTTCTCTGCTTTGATACGGCTCCCTTTTCTCTGCTTGTTCCCTCTTGCCCGGTCCCCTCTCTTTAGCAGTTGCAATGAATCACCTGCTTCCCCCACTAGCCCCTCAGTCAGTGCTACTGGCTCAGGTGGTGACAGGAACTATGTGGACTTTCCTGTTCCTCTCAAAAGTCACAGAGGGGACAGGGAGGGACCTTTGCGTATGCTCTGGAGGCATCTGTAGGACCAGCTTGTGCCATGCTCAATTCTGGTGTGACGCCCCCCTAGGCGGCTCACAAGAGAGCCCACATGTATCACTCAGGGCAGGTGACAAAACTCTTTGAAAGGGCCTTGGGGGTTAAAAACAGAGTCCTGTGAATACTGTGAGCTTCAAGATGAGGAGATGTTCATTTTCAGACCATTGCCTTTGGACTGATGGAGAGGAGGGTCTGCTCAGTGAGGGCAGCAGCTTCCCAGCCCAAGGCTTGGTGATGACACTGAAATTTCAACTGTGGGGGATGCCTGTGGTTTACATCCCAACAAACCCACACAAATCCTCCCCATTGTGTATGGTCTGGGGAGGTGTCTGGGGACAAGGGGACTCTGCTCTGGAGCATGAGCTGCCCTGGGTTTGCCCTTTTCACGAGCTCCAAGTCTATGAAGTGATGAACAGCCACGGCTCCGTTTTCCCACTTGGCCCCTTTCCCTCTCCCCTCCTTCCAAGTCTGTTGCAAGTTTTTATTGATTTGAAGGGTTTGTCTGACTGAGAGTTCAAATATGTCTTTATCCCCATGCTGTGGGTATGCTGGAAGGCAAACAGACATGATCCTGGGATGTGGACATCAGTGATAACCCATAGATTATCCTGCGTGTATATTTCATGTGTTTCCGTCCTCCTGTGCCCCTTTGTGTGTACCCTTCATCTTCTTTTACCATTTAATTTCTTTCCACCTCTCCTTGCTGTCCTGTTTCTCACCCTTTCCCTTTCTCTTCTGCCCTCCTCCTCCTCATTCTCTTTTTCTCATTTGATATTCATGCATGAATAAATTCAATCGTATTTTTTCCCTGTTCCCCCTGAAGGGGCTTGTTGGTGAATTGCAGGCATCTGAAATCATATAATGTTCAGATTCATCATTTTGGGGACAGAATTGAAGCCCTTCTTCTTCTCGGGAAGAAATAACATGCTTTTTTATAAGGACGGGGAGTGTCAAGTGTCTTGAGGCTGGGGAGGAAGAAGCTAAGGGGATTAATCTTGGCAGCCCAGGGTAGCCTTGGTAGCACGAGGGGGCTAGAAGGTCAGACAGCCCCTCTGGTGTATGCAGGAATGGGGAAGGCGTACGTAGGTGTGTGTATACGGGAGTGAGAGTGCCTATGGTTGCCTGCATGTTTGCTCCGTGTGGTGCTTGTGGTGTTCTTAGGGAGGAGTAACATCTCTTAGGGGGCTGCCAAGATTTGGTTGAGGCAGGATCTGTCTCAGAGCAATTCAGAGTCAATCTCAGAGGATTCAGAGCTATTGTCTAG
Source organism: Baryphthengus martii (assembly GCA_013396935.1). Lineage (NCBI taxonomy): Eukaryota > Metazoa > Chordata > Aves > Coraciiformes > Momotidae > Baryphthengus > Baryphthengus martii. The sequence continues at coordinate 421,207 of VWZK01015411.1, read as the reverse complement.
AGATCTGTCTGGGATCTGCCTCAGATGACTTTTGGGATGATTACATAGCTCTGGTATCACCTCAAACTCTGTTATGAGTCCGGGGACATGCCTAGTGTCACATCGCCATCACACTGAGAAGTTGAGATCAGTGTGTCACAAAATCATGTCCATCCTGCACCTCAAGGGGCTTCCTGATGTGAATGGGCACTTGCTGTCTCCCTGCTCCTACATGGGACCCCTCCAACTTGTGCAGGACAGTGGACTCAGGGTAACCGCAATCATTTTTGGTACTAAAGGTGGCTGGAGGTAGTGTCCTGCACGGTGCTAGTACAAACAGGCTCTGACCACTGGGGACGGGGAGAGGATGGGGAGAGGTCAGCTGCCACAAGTATTTATTATCCTGGACAGGCTTGTGGAAGATGCATGGGTTCACCATGCGACTGCAGCCCTGGTCAGAAACTATGAAAAAAGAAAAGCTGGACTTGCCCAAGGAAGGGCTATTTTTCACAGGGGTTATTAATCAGGTAACTTTTGATGCTCACGACATTCCTGTCATTTATAAGTCTGCTCCTTTTTCTTTTTTTTTAGCACTCCTGCTGCACCTTGAGGATCCTCTGAGGGTTGAGTTTGCCTTTCAGGAGAGGAAACAAGATTAGACACTTTATAAAAGACAAGTGTTATGCTAAAAGCAGACAGCGACCATCGTCTTTGCTCCAAAGACTTTTAAGGGCCTCACGAGAGACAGTGATGGTGCCAACCACCTTACTCAGGCTGCAGAGAACTTGGCTTATGTGATGGAAGTGACCAGGAGCTCCTTGGCCTTTGTCTGACTTCCCTGGCACAGCAAAGCCAAGATGCGCAGAGATGGACGGCAGAGCAAAGGATACTTATTGGGTATTCTTCACCCTAGACAGTGAATGCTTGTGAACTACTTTGAAGGAAAACATGGGCTTACTCCATTGCCTTCCCATGGAGAGTTAATGTTTGAGGACCTGTTTTACAGTAAGGTGCTTGTCTTTCCAGCCATTTTTAAGTCAGATGTGCTAATTACCCTAACCCAGCTGTTCTAGTGATACATGTGAAGTCTGTGACAGCTGCTGCAGATATTTTCTTGGTGGGGAAGGGCTGAAGAAGGTTTTGTGTAACTGTGCATGGAAGTGGAGGAGCTTCTGGGCTGCGGCACGTATTGTAACACACCCCAGCTGGGTCCTGGGCATTTTTTTAGGTGCTTATTTACAATATGTGCCCGTGGCAGAAGCAAGAATATTTCCGTCTCTTGTAAGGCCTGCGGTTTCATTGGTCTGAACAGTTAAACACCATGAAGAGCCTTGAGGACTGTGCTGGCTTTGTGTAGTGCCTCTTTCCCAGAGCTGATCCTGAGGGATCCTCAGCAGGAAAACTGAAGGGTGATTCTTCAAGGATGAGGGGCCTGTGCCTGCATGGGGCCAGGCTACTCAGCCACTGGATAGGACTGGTGGTGGAGGTGGCTGCGCTCGCCTTCCATGGGAGGGGGCACAGGGCAGCCGTACTCTGTTCTAGTCCCTGGACTGTGGTATCCCTGCATGTTATCCACCCCGCTTGTTTCCCCCTGGCTTCACAAAAGGCAGTAGGAAACCGATTTGCAGCTGATTGTTGCCACGCCGTAAATTCCTGTTACAGATTAGGGAGCAGGGTGAGGGGAGAGGAGGGACCAGTTTTGAGGGAGGGACTTTTAGGAGGGGGTTGTTAGGTTGTTTTTTTAATTCTTCCTGAGGGAAGAATCTCTAACCTACTTGGTCTGTGACCTGTGAAGGGACACATGCTCATGAGTTCATGGCAAGGCAAGCATGTCAAAGATAGTGTCTATCAGAAAAGGAAGGATGAGTGGGCTGAAGGCAGGGGAAAATCGATTGTCCCGCGAACCCATCACGGGTGCGGGTGTGCCATGGTGTGCAAGATTTCTTCCTTTCCTCTGGTGTTGCTAGAATTCCTACCTTATGTGCTTCTAATTGTAGGTTTCCCCTAAAGACATTTGGTGTCACTGTAAGGACGGCATTTCACTCTCCCTCTCTGCCTGTACAGTTATTCTCTCTCTCTCTCTCTCTGTGCAGTTCGCTCCATAAGCTGTTGGTGAACATACCATAAGACACAGATAGAGAGCGAGACAGACAGAAACCACACACCAGCCCTTCCTCCTTGCTTTCCCACCATGGAATAGCTAAACTTGCCCCCACCCACACCTCCATCACTTTCCAGTGCCCCACAATTATTTTGACCCTCTGGTCTTTTTGGAAGGAAGCTTCTGTCACTTCTTAACATCACCTGCCTGGGAAAACACGCACAGACACACAGACAAAGCCCTCCAAACCCTCCCGCGAAGGAAGAGGTCCTCTTTTTTTTTTTTTTCCTCCTCTTTTCTTTTGCTCTGACTCCAGAGCTTCAGACTCCAGCCTGCGAAGCCACAATTTCTTACCATGTATTCTCCTTTTAAACCGTCTCCTTCCTGCACACGCTCAGTCCTTGCATCCACGGATCTAACACAACTCCCCGCTTCTCGCCTGCAGGTTCTTTGCTCCCCATCACTCAGCTGATCCTGATCTTTTTTTCTCCTGTTTCCCCCCCCACCCCCGGGCACTGAGGTGTGTGTGTCTGTGTGTGTGCCTGTGTGCAAGGGGGGGAGGTGGGGGGGGTTGTTTTTTTTTTTTTGGTGGGGGAATTTTTTCAAAGCGTCTTCGTTGTTTTATTTTGCTTCTCTGACTTGGACACTTCTCCCTTGGAGATTTCTTTTCCATGCAAAGGTAGGTGAGACGCATGCACACCTGGCTAACCTTGTGTCTGTCTTGTTTCACTTGTTTTTGCTATCCTTTTAATAGAAAACTTGCACCTGCCTGTGTACCTACATCATTCCTGTTTTGTTTCGTACCTGTTTCCTTTCTTGCAGAAGTAAAGGCTGAGGGTAGACATGTCTGTAATGTTAATAATTCTGTCTTTCCAGAGGGGAAAGTTATTTCTCTGTGCATGTCCAGCTGTATGTGTATGTCCATGTGCGGTGCCCATGTACGTGAGACTGCCTCTCTTTACCCAACAAGTAGTGGGAATTGATTTTGGTGTGTGCTTTGGGCAGGGGCAGGGGGGTGGTGGTGGTGATGGAAAGAGAACGATTGTGTCCAGCAGTTCATGTCTGTGAGCAATTGCAGCAGGGAATGTGATTCTCACACATATTCAGTGGCTCTTTATACATGACTATAAATGATATAAGAAGTGTGAATGATCCCAGGATTTTCAAATTTAGTCCTGGTTAGTTTGTAGTTATGATGGGGAAGGATGGTGGGAAAGAGGAAGGATTACAAAATCTCCTCCCTGGAGAGGTAACTGTCTGAGACTTGTATATATATAACTTTTCCTAAAACCATCTCACTGTTCAGGGGTTTCTTGGGTTTGGTATTTTTTTGTTTTGCAAAGCAAGAGTTGAGGCTTGGATTTAGGTTTCATAGATTATCTTTTCTTGTTTTGTTTATGATTATTATTGCATTTCAATTGCGTGTGCAACATCCAAAGTGTCTGAAAAGGGACATGGAATAGGATGTACTTTAATGTAACAAATACATCATCTTCTGTACATCGCTGGAAGCTGTTGGCTGGAGTCGGGGGGAGAGAAATAAAAGAATTTAAAAAGAAAAGAACCAGAAATAATGTTAGACATTGTTGACTGGCAATTATGTGGTGTATTTTCTGCCAATACTGGTTTTCGTAACACTCTTGATGGATACGTTTTGCTTCTTGGTAACAGCAGATATGTGAAAAGTACCAGGGGCTTTAAAAAAACCACCCCAAACCAGAAATAAAAAAACAACGTGCATCATCTCCCTGCAAATTCTTACGAAGAAAAATGATAAATATCAAAAAGCAGAACTTGCTCTGTATTTTCTCTCTGCTGACAGGAAGTGTTTTTCTCATTGATCTGGGGGTTGTTAGTGGTTGTGTATCTCTGTTGCTTAGAACGCTGCTACGTTAATTGTCGGTTGTTTCTGTGTGCTATTGCAGAGCTCTTGGTCTTAAATTTGGCCTGGTGATTAAGGATTTATTACCTCGGAAGAAAGAAGGGATCTGCTGACCCTTCACCTCCCTCGCCCCTTGATATTTTCACTCTAACACATGAACTACTCTATTGGTGGAAGGAAATCTGCAAGTTCATTACCTTCTCAACACCCTACCTGCAAAGAAACTTTTAATACAAAGCACTGGGAAGGGAACTCAAGAGCCTTGCTTCTGTCCCCCCTTCCCCTTTATATTTTAAGGACACCTTCTGAACATCTCTCCCTTATCCAGCACTGCCCCATCCCTTGGGTCTGGGCAGGAGCACAGCCTCAGGCAGGAGGTAGCTGCCTGCAAGGGCTTATGCTGCTGGACTGAGAGCATTTATTTTTCTTTCTATTAAATAACATAATAGTTTCATGGCATTGGCATTGAATGTGAGCTTCCTCAGAACGGCAGCAGTGCATGCCTGTTGCTGAAGGTCTAGTGCCATGATCCTCTTCCCAGGGGAGCCAGGAGGCAGGTGTAGATTGAATCTGGGCATCAGGCTGGGTTCCCTGCCTGGGCATTTGCACTGGGCTGGCTGGGAGAGGGTGCAGTACCTGTCTGGGAAAGCCTTGGCCCTGGCTGTAGTAGGAAGGTGGGGAAAAACAATTTTCCTGCAGATCTCACTGGAAAGCATGTGTCTAAGCACTGGCCACCTCGATGCGCCATCAGATGCACACATGCCTTGCCAGGAGATCTGGAGGTGAATATCTAAGAGGAGAGTCAGGGGGACAAGGAGGGAGCTTTGATTTGCCACATCTAAGTGGTTTGACTTGTGAAGCCTATCATAAAGGGGGAGGTTATGCCAACCTGTCTCATGTTTTGTCTCACAAAATTTCCCCTTGTTGATGTCTCAGGAGCATTTTCAGGCAGTGGACCTGTCTGGAACCGGGCCAGTGCAGCCACAGCCATCGAGAGAGCAAGGGAATCGTCACAAGAGAGGGATGCTGATTCACAAGAAGCTCACTGCTTGGCTGTAGGTGTTTCTGGATAGCCAGAGTAGCCTTGGTTGGGGTATGAGATCAGTTGGGCTGCTTGGGATCTATGAGAGTATATCCACGATACTGGGCAAGCTTTTCTGCATCCCCACCCTTGTCCCCACCAAGAGCAGCACCTTCCTCGCTGGTCCAGCCTTGGGCATCCTCAAAGTGCCAGTAACACACCTGTGCCCCAGGCTGCTGCTCTGGCTTCTCCTGTAGTCCTGGGCTCCCTCCCTCCTTTCTTTCCTTCCTCACACCTGGCTGTGTTATTACTGCCTGATCTGGCTTTGGAGAACCCACATGTCCATGCCAAGTGCGAGATGGTTGCAACCTACAGCCATACGTAGTGTTACAGCCCTGCCCTGTCCTGTCCACAGTGAGGTACACCAGAGAGGGTATCCCAGACCAGGGTAGCTTAGGCTAAGCCCTGGGCACCTTTGATTTTGGGAAAAGCCTTCAATTGTGGACTGTGTTGCAAAGAAACCATATGCTTGGTCAGCTTCTTTTCCTGGGGAAAAAATAATGCTGAAACCAATTTTTATTCATTTTTTCTCAAAGAGAACAAGTATCTACAGCTGGAAACTCATGAAACGCACACACAGTGTTAGGAATCTTTAAAAGAGCTGGTCACTGTTTTAAAATAAATTTGTTCTTTCATTAAATCAAAGCCCTAATCCTGCAAATTCAAGCAAGCAGGTGAATGGCTGCACTTGCACAGAACCTTGATAAAACTACTTGGTCCATGGACGGTTCAGAAATCAAGTGGTGCAGATGGATCTGCAAGATCGAGTAGTATGATTTCTTAACTTATTTTTTTTAAATCTATAAGATGGGATAACACAGGGCTGATTTTAAGAGTATTCAAGATCTACAAAACCCCAACATGTTATTAGAAGCTAAAGGTTTCTTCCCAGTTATGCAGATGTGCAGAGTGATTTATAACGATCTAATATAGTCAGCTTATTTAGTTTATTCATCTGTGTCTGAAATGCATACCTTGAAGGTCTTAGAAATCGCGTAGTGGTTTGAAAAATATCTTATACTGATACAAAATTTATTTAAGCCCTCTAATCATAATTCAGACTGCATAAATCAACCCACTAACTTGGTAATAAACACCTCGCTTTCCCGGTACTCGTCGGGCCACTGTGTTTGAAGCACTGCGGTGTGCCCTGAAGAGCAATCAGCCCAGTGTATCAGGGATTAATTGTAATGAGATCTCAGAACATGCCTTGTCGCTTGCCTCGGACTGGAGTGTGCAGCTGTGGTGGTGAAGGAGGAAGGTGGTCCTTTGGCTAAGTCAGGCTCAGTCATCAGGTGATCTGCAGGTCAATGGCAGTCCTTGAAGCCTGTGGGCAAATGGACATGCTGCGGGCCCTTGATGTGAAATGCTGCTTGTTGGTGTTTTCTGCAGTATCTCGTATTTCCCAGCACCTGCAGAGTGCAGTATAGCAACCTGATCTCCGTGTGACCAAGGCAGGATTGGAGGGGTGCCTCTGAAAGGAAAAGCTCTTTCCCTCTCATCAAGTGTGTGTATTTAAAAAAAAGAAGCAGCTGGTTTCTGCTTATGATATAACCATCGTCTGCAGTGCAGGTACCACATCTTGCTCCATTGTGCCTTGATGTAAAGTTTGACAGGAGTGTCCTGGGAGATCTAGCAAGGGACGTTTCCGTGCAAAAGCACTGGGGCTTGATGTTATGGCTGTGTGGTTGAACAGGATGGAGAGGACTTACTGATCTGCACTCTTGGTAGCTGGTGAAGTGGCGAGTGCTGGGGATTTTGCTGCTGAGACGTGGATGCTGAAAATATTTGTGTGGTGTGATCATTAGAGGGAGGGGAAGGTTTTTATTTCCTCTCTTTGAAGTGTCAGAGTTTGGCCATGGCTAGAAAAACAGTGCTGTCTAGAGAGCACAGGTGGGGTTAGTGGTATTAAACATTTCTCAGGTGTTGGGTTAGTGTGTTTTGCTGACAGGCTCGATTAGGTCACTTTCCAGGACGGAGGTTAGGAATAGATTTTCCTACAGGTCGGACTGGCAGGGATTTATGGACGGGGTCCTGTTTCTGCTTCTGCAGTGTGTGTGATGTGTGCATGTGTGCAGTGTGCCCAGCATCATCTTGAATCTCGTCCCGGAGTGGAGATTTTCGGCAGTAGTGATGCCTTCAATTGCTCGTCTTCCTTGGGCAGTTCCCCCCCGCCATTTTCCTTTTTTTGCTTCTCTAAGTTTGCTGGTGGGGGTAGTAGGTGGTGGGTAGGGTAACTGTTTATGGACTCTTTTGAACTGAGTTTCCTTGCACGGTTGCCTACTATTGGACGTGGACTACAGGGGTCCATTTCAGGTCAGTGGTCAGATATGCTTGCATTGATATCTTTGCTGCTTTTCAGCGATTTCTATTTAAGCAACCATCCTACCTTTGATTTGTTATTTTTTTTCCTGTGGGGAGGATGTAGCAAGGTGGGAGTTTGTCTCTTCTCCCAAGTAACAAGGGATAGAACAAAAGGAAATGGCCTCAAGTTGCGCCAAGGGAGGTTTAGATTGGACATTAGGAAAAATATTTTCACCGAAAGGGTTGTCAGGCATTGGAACAGGCTGCCTAGGGAAGTGGTGGAGTCACCATCCCTGGAGTTATTGAAAAAACATATAAATGTGGCACTTACAGATAAGGTTTAGTGGTGGACCTGGAGTGCTGGATTAACTGTTGGGCTCGATGATCTTAAAGGTGTTTTCCAACCTAAATGATTCTGTGATTCTATGATTCTGTGAGAGAAGGGGACTTTTCAGGCTTATAAAAAATGAGTAGCAGTGTCAGTAGTCAAATCATGTGGGATGCAGTGAGCCATCAAAAAGTTCTGGTCTATCTACTGACCTGAGACTGAACAGGCTGTAGGCCTTTGTAGAAGAGTGACCAGCATTGTCTCCTCTCTGCTTCTAGATGATTCTCATCTTCATTTCTCTCCTATGTTCCCTCTCCTTTCTAGAGGTAAACCTGGGGTCTCATTGCACTTAACATAGCTTCAGTTCCCTTCCTGTTTTTGTTTTTGCCATAGTTTATTTGCTTCAAATGTGCTTCTGGGTTTATGCAGATTATCTCCTTTTGGGGCAGGGGATTGATGAGGCGGTAGTAATTTATAGGGAAGAGAGAAGTATGAGATATAACTCTTGATGCTCTCGAAATCTAGCTTTTTTATCCCTTTAGATGTGCTCCTTCCTCTCTTGCTTCTCCCCACCTCCCTTTCCACGCTGGGGATTCTCCTCTCCAGAGATGAGTGGCGATGTGGATTGGGATGAAGTCTGGAGGTGGGGTGAGGATGCTTGTGCAGAGGTGGGAGGTTGCATCCAGTGCTGTGGTGTGAAAGTGAGCAGGGGGTCTTCTGGGGTCTCCTCACTTCTTGTATGCTTCTGTTTTCCTACATCCACTCACTGCAGCAGATCCTGAAGGGACACTGTGTTGGGCTGGGCACTGGGACTAGGGCAAAAGGAGCAGAGAGGTTGGTCAGGGAAGGATGGTGTGAAAAGGCAGAGGTTCTCACTGCTGGCTTAGCCTGGTTGGGAGTGACCAGCGTGACCACAGCCCTGGGCTACCCTTTTCCATCCACTTTCAGTGGAGGTGCAATAGCAACAGCTGCAGCCCTGAGCACTGTCTGCCCTCTTGGTGGGCAGGAGCTGCAGCTCCCTTCCTCCAGTGTGAGCTTCCCCAGGAGGCACTTTGTGCTTCTTCTGTAAGCGCTTTATGTTCTGGCTCAAGGGCTGAGGGTGCGAGGACAGCCTCAAAGACATTGTTGCTGAGAGCCTATGAAACCACTATCTTCCTCTTCATCATCCTCATTAGACCCGTCTTAGTTGACATCTTCATTGCTGATCTGGAGGAGCGAGTAAACAGCATGTTAATGACTTTGACGGATGATGACAAAACAGGGTTTTGTCTGCCAGTGGGGACACAGAAAAATAACACAAAGCAAACAAGCAAGGTCAGAAAGATGTGCAGAAAATAACATAATGAGATTCATCTTAGGAAAAATGCAAGCTAATGCATCTGAGGGCAATATAATCTGAAACGTGGTCTGAAGACCTGGTGAGGGGCAGGGAGGGGACGGCATATGCCACGAGACTGAGGTGCGACAGTAGGTGGCATATCAGACATGGGCTTGTAGCATGACTGGCCAGTGACAGAGATATCACGATGGCAGCCTGCTTCTGCAGCCGGTCCAAGTGCCAGCCCTGTGGGAAGGAGGTGCTTGGCACTTCATTATCAGCAGAGCGTTGGTAGGCGAGAGGTGGCTTTCAGCGCAAATCACGGGGCGAGGGAGATTAATTTATGAGCAAGGATTAAGTGCTAAAGATGTGTAGCTTGGTTAAGCGGTTGTTTAAGTGAGAGGACATGACAGGAATTCACTCACACGAAAGGTGCCCATGTGCCCAATGAAGAGGCATCACTGTGAGCAGTGCAGACCAAAGCGGGTTGGAGGGAGCAAGGAAGGCAGGTTGGAAAGGGAAAACACTGGCTCTATGGCAGAACCTCCCCATAGATGGGTCTGTTAGAGAGGAGAGTCATCCCCAGAAGGAGATTTTTGGGTGCCTATTTATTTGGGACACCAGAAGTGAAAATGTTTTGTTGAAAGTGAATGTGTGAATTCTCTGAGGAGCAATGGGATGAGGCTGAGGTCTTCGTTAGCACTAACTTCTGGGTTTCAAGTACTCCACATAGTTAAAACCAGGTAATGATTTTCCACTGAGAAAGTTCCTTTGCCCCTGTACTTCCTCAATCCAAAGTGATCATGTTGCTCCCGTGCCTTTTCTTCTCTCATGATTTACCTTTCCCCATCTCTCCAGCAACATCTTTACTGGTGTCCACATCATCTCCTTCAGGCTTGGCCAAAGGCTTCGTAGCAGCATAAGCAGATCCCTGCTTTGCTGTGCCAGGGATGGGGACCAGAATGNCTGCCTCCCAGTACAAAGCACAGCACCATAAGAGCTGGTCTGGGGAACATTAACTCCAGCTCACCCAAACCCAATACACATGGTCAGGACAGAACTATCCCAGCCATGTGAGGGGGAGGCAATGTGGTGGACATTGGCTCTGGTGACTGGAGTGGAAGACTCCAGGAGATCTGGTCTTGTACTTCCTACAGCTGCATGTTGCCACCTGTGGTATGGGTTGAAGGCAGGATATTACCAAGGCTTGAGGACAGATATTTTGCTTATCTTTATTTTGTCCTGGGTCGACCGCACTGTTCCTTCCCCTGCTCAGTGGGATGGGGGAAGTTCTGCTGCTTTCTGTCCTCCTGAGCAGGAGAAGGGATCCAAAATCACCAAGGTGGAAAGGGGGAGGCTGTAACGCTCCTGTGAAAATCTGGCAGAGGGTAATAAGATGTGTGGAGGTAAAGCACAGCAATCACCAGGCATACACGTTTCACATGAAACCTGACAGGTCATGGGCATTTGACCAGAAGCATGGCCAGAAGACCTTGGCTCTGGTGCAGGCCATGGATGGCATGTTTCAGGTACACCAGCACCTGTGAGCAATGGATTTGGGCACTGTTTGAAATACTTTCTGCTGGGTTCTGCCACATCCAGTTGCATTAGGAGGTGTGTTGAGATGATGGAGTTGTAAAAGCTCCGCTTTCGAGTTAGCTGCTAATAGAAATGACCCTCTTTCTTACTGATGCTCATATACCTCCACGCATATACAGGCAGACAAGAACAGGTGCTGCCTCACATGAACAGGCAGAGAAACACACCAATGCCAGATGAACATAAACACAGAGGGAGCCGTGTACGACTAATTATATTGTACCACTGCAAGTGCTCAAAATGTGAAACCTGTATGACTAACACATCCCCACAGCCAGACGCATGCATCAAAGATAACACACAACCGGCGCTTGCCGTTTATAGCAACAAACAAACACGGGCTCACGACCGTGTACAACAGACCATCCCAGGAAGCACAGGCGCACACGCAGCTACCTTATGGGGTCACCCACACACATTCATACATATGCCACAAAGTCAGGGACATCCTTAAATAAGTCCAGGTTTCTGTGAAGCTGGCCACAGGAGCTGTGCCCCAAGATGCTCATCAACTTTTGGATGGATGTTTGGAGATGATAAATAAATACATGCGCTGTGGGTGCTGCTCAGATTGATGGGACCATCTTGCCCTCCCCTGTGATGCCAGCTGGAGATCGTAATTTTTGTCCCTCTTCTGCAAGGGTGTCGTGGGGTTAGGGGGACAGAGTGGATGCTGTGCTTCCTGCTATTTCTGAGTAACTGGTGAATGATCATGATGGATAGTCTGTAAGGAACTTGTGTCCCCTCAGGTTGGGAGGTACTGTGTACATGTAAGGCTGGTCTTAAAGGAAATGTACTCTGCACTTTCATCTGAGTTACAGGCCTCGATGTTGCCTGTGTGAGCAGCGTGCAGGGAGGAAGGGATGGCCCCAGGGCTGCATGGGCTGCTGAAGGATAGGATTATGGGATTAAGGTGGTGGGGAAGGTGGTGGGGAAGGGGAACTCTGTGGATGCTCCCACATAGGAGTGGAGATGTCCTGCTGAACTCTGGGTGGATCGCCTTCAGCACTGGGATGGTGCTCTGGGGATCTCTCTCTGGCATTTTCCTCACTTGTCTGGCTGCAAAAGGCTCTTTCAGTGGCAAGGTGCAATAGTCTCCCCTATCCTGTCAGAGCCCTAGAAGTTTTCAGGAAAGGCTTGCATGATCATTGCAAAGGTCCCATTGGCCCTCCCTCATCCACAGTTCCTGACAGTCCCTCTCTGCCCAAACCCCTGATGAGGAGGCGTGGCGAGGAGACAGGAAACTGCTTCAGCTGGTGCATGATGCCTGCAGGACACCTTGGGTCAACTGTGGTGTGCCTGACAGGTTGTGGCATTAACAGCCCTGGGATGCCAGCTACAGCCGTGGAGGGGAGTATGTCTCAACAGAGATCTCTGAATAACACCTGCCAGGAGGTGACATTGGGCTGTAGAGAGAGACACCCCAAATCTGAAGCACTTTCCTTGAATCATGATATCTTCTGCTTTGTTCTCCCAAGCAATCTTCCCTGCTCGTTACATCCACCGCTTCCCTTGCTGTTTCAGAGCATCCTTCTCCTGTCTTTCCCAGCGGAGTCTGGTTGGACCAGGTGCTTTCTCTGAAGCAGGGAAGGGCTGAGCCAGAGGCTGGCAGCTTCTTCCATGCCTGCCAAGTCAGTGAGCTCCCTGCCAGCCCACGTGTCCGGGGCAGGTGTGCGTGCCGGATGCAGGACCAGCAGGGGCTCAGCTCAGAATGGCGGTGGTTTTAAATGGCCCTTGAAAACGGATGGTGAGAGGAGGAGTGCAGACTTGAGACCTGGCTCTGGGGAAGGCTTTGGTGCAGGCTATGCAGGGAGAGAAACAGGAGGGGCTGCCAGCCCACAAATACCTTCCCTTCCTCTGAGAGGGAAGTGCAGCAGGTATAGCATTGCTCCTCCAGTGGTATGCAACTTTTGCAGGAGGATGTTTTTGTTCATTTGGGGGTCATTTGGCCAGAAAAGAAAAGTCAGGAGTGATGAGGATTTAATTTTCACTGATGGATCTGGCCTGTTGCCACCAGCTGGGAATAGGATTGCCTAAGCAAAAGGTTGAGGGGCAAGAGCATGTATTTGGCCACGCCATAACATCTAATTGTCCTCTTATATTGCCCTTATCTCAGTAAGTAGCACTTGCACAAAATTCTGAAGCCTTATAATCCTGTCTGGTCTTAATATTAGTGTCTTTTATCTGGGTAGGAACCCTCTCTGTTGATGCACGTTTTTCTGCGTATGCAGATGCGTGCCTGTGCCAAACTCATTTCTCTTGTTCATTTTGATTTAAATAGGGCCTCTCCTGGGGTGAAATATTGTAGCAGACTCATTCCAACCAAGTTACACAGCAGTGTTACAGCATGGGAAGTCCAGTAATTGCAATCTCAGAGAAAATATTAGCATTGCATGAATTGCAGCCTGGCCAAAATAGTGGAAATACCTGATCCCAGCGTCCACATCTGAGCTGGTTTGCGACAACCACTCTGGATCTGTGTCTGGCAGGAAAACCACTCCCTTTCCCTTTGAAGTGGAGATAGGAGGACTATCTTTGCATAAATAGCTCAGAAGTGCCCCACTGCTTGGATTTCTCCTCTCTCTCTTTTGACACAGCATATTAATCCTGCTTAATGTAGGAAATACACCATGATCACAGCCTTGGGGCTAGTTTGGGTGGCAGAGCAGGATTTAACCTCAGGAAGGAAAGGGGTATTGCTCACATTTCCAGTGGGGCAGCTGTCATTCAAGGACTATTTAGCTTCAGCACTTCCAAAGGGATTCAGCTGGCTCTATGTCCATATGACCTCTAATGAGTCACTCTGGGCTTCACAAATTGGAGTGATAAACTGCCCAAGATGCAGCCGCTACCCAGTCTGTGCACGTGTGTTTGACATGGGCAGAACTGCATCCCAAAGTCCCAGCTGCATCTGGCAGTGGTGAGTTGGAGAAGAGGCCCTGAACATTTGCTTGAGAGAAAGCAGGGAAATGCTGATGGGGTTGTTTTTCCCATTCCTTTGCTCAGTTATACTGTTAATTATGAAGCTTTGTACGTCACAGTTTGGAATTGTCATGCCCTCGTCAGCATGGATGCTCTGAGCACCATAGTAAGTCATTCCTCCTGGCTGTCCCTGCTAACCTTTCTCCTCCGTGTTGGTAATGGGAAAGAAGCTGGGCTCAGCCATCGCATGTTAATAGCCTGCAAAGGAGCCAGCTCAGAGCAAGCAATGGGGAACTGGTGGGAGTAGGGAATGCAAAAGGTGGTACAGTTAACTGCATGGGTGCTCAGAGTTAAAAACCTGGGGAAAGTGAAGACAGAGGTGCTGGGTGGTAGGAAGGATGTACTGCCACTTTTGTCACAGGGGTTAGAAAATGATGAACAGCATCCCAAGGCCAGTCAGGAGACATAATATGTGCTTCTTTCCAATAGCTGCAGGCCTTTGGGATAATGAAATCTAGAGTGTCTTGGCTATCCCCTAAGGAACACTGTCTGCTTTCTAAACCTCTGTGGTTACTGCTCTTTGTTCTGACAAATGCCAAGCCTGGAAGAACAAGCAAAGCTTTGAATCAAAGTGCATGTTGAAAGCAGGGGGCTGAGAGAACAGGATGGGTAGGCAGAGCTCATGGAGTCTTAACTGGGGATGATGGACGACTGCAGCTCAAGGTGCAAAGGTTGGCTGGACCTGGCAGATGAGTACTGTGGAGATCACTGGAGATCATGGGTCCAGCAGTGTGGGCATCAAAGGCATTTCGGGCTGAAGCATCAAAGATGCAGCATGCCAAGTCAGAGCAGTTTCAGCTGCTACAGTGGAGGAAACTGAGGCAAGTGCCTGGAAAGATAACCTATGGCCAGGATGTGAGAAGATCAGATCTGTACATGTAGACACATCCTTTCCTGCTGATAATAATCTATTTCTGTATTGCAGTGTGTCTGAGGGCTCTTGTGTTGCTTTAAAACATGTACTTGTAGCACAGGCACTTCAGATACTTGAACATGCCAGTGGGCTGAAGGGAGGAAAGCATCCATAAGGCCCCCATTGAGAAGTCCTTGGGCAAGCTCTACTTCCTAAGTGTCACTGTAACTCCCCTCCAAAGCCAGGCCTTGGAGTTTATTTTATTCCTCTCACTTTGACAAGCCACTTCCACTGTGCTATTTAATGGACAACATTTGGCTTTGCATTTTCCCAGAACAAGGCTGCCGTTAAGTGCACCCAGCCAGCAAAGTGATGTTCATTATCAAAAGCATGGTGCTCTGCAGTACTTGGGTGCCACTGAATGTGAGACCTGTTCTTCTGCTCTTCCTGTGTCCACCCACACTCTCCAGCCATTCTGCTTAGTGGAATAACGTTTGCAATCTGTCTTCATGGTGCTTCCTCTGCCCCAGTGTAGGAGAGCTCGACAAGCTCCAGTAAAGGGTGCTAATATTTAATCCCACTTCTAGCTTGCTTTACAGCTCCCTGTTTAAGTAAGCGACTGTTCTCATTTCATGGGAAACTGTGCTCATGGGTTTGACATGCATTTATCTGGACAGCCTGGAGAGCTGTGCTGAAGTGAACCTAATGAAGTTCAACAAGGGCAAGTGTAGGATCCTTCACCTGGGGAGGAATAACCCATGCACTAGTGCAGGTTAGGGGCTGACCTGTTGGAAGGCAACTCTGCAGAGAAGGACCTGGAAGTCCCAGGTTGACAATAAGTTATCCATGGGACAGCAATGTGCTCTTGTGGCCAAGAAGGCCAATGGTATCCTGGGGTGCATTAAGAGTGTATCCAGCAGGTGGAGGGAGGTTCTCCTCCCCCTCTACTCTGCCCCAGTGAGACCACATCTGGAGTATTGTGTCAAGTTCTGGGTTTCTCAGTTCAAGAGGGACAGAGAAATACTAGAGGGAGTCCAACAGAGGGCTATGAAGATGATTAAGGGAGTGGGACATCTCTCTTATTAGGAAAAGCTGAGAGACCTGGGGCTGTTTAGTCTGGAGAAGAGAAGACTGAGAGGGGATCTTATTAATGTTTACAAATCTCTGAAGGTTGGGTGTCAAGTAGTAGGGGCCAGTCTCTTTTCAGTGGTGCCCTGTGATAGGACAAAGGGCAATGGGCACAGACTGGAACACGGGAAGTTCCATCTGAACATGAGGAAAAAATTCTTTACTGTGAGGCTGACGGAGCCCTGGAACAGGCTGCCCAGAATGGTCATGGAGTTTCCTTCTCTGGAGACTTTCAAAACCTACCTGGATGCATTCCTGTGTGGCTTACCCTAAGTGATCCTGCTCTGGGAGGAAGGTTGGACTCCAACGGTCTCCAGAGGTCCCTTCCAACCCCTACCATTCTATGATTCTGTGATTCTATGATTCTGTGATTTGCCAGAGTTGGTCTGAAGGAGCCTGCCCAACAAGTGGCATGACACAAGGCCAGCCCAGCATGTCCCTGGGTGGAGGTAATGCCTGGACAGCAGACCTGAACCCAGGGTTGGCAGGACTGTGTGAGGGACTGTGAGGGCAGGGTGTCTGTGTTGTGTCAGGATGGACTCATGCCACTCCAAAGCACAGTGCTCTGTTAAAGTACTCAGAATGTCTCCGAAAGAGTTGGCACCATCACCTGAGATGGCGCAGCGCCATTCCAGGGTGTCTCAGGGACTACAGGGATGATTTAGATGATTAGTAATGGAGAGGACTAGCCAGAGGAGTCTCGGTGGAGAGAGAGACTGGCAGAAAAGAGTTTTGCTTAAAATTGCTTCTGTACAAACTGCGACTGTGGTTTATCATTTGTCAGAGCCATCGGTCCTACAGCTCTCCCCTGCTCCAAACTCACTGGGAGAGTATGGGCATTCTGTGCTCTTGCTCCTGATTCCTCATGTGGATTTCATTTCTCTTTCTCCCCTCCTCTCCAGGAGTTCTCACTGGCGGCTGGCATGGCAGAATACATCCCCCAGCCTCCCTCCACCTGGCCTGCAGGCCCACAGCCCCCTCACACCTCTGCCGTCTGCCCGCTGGAGCCCATGGATCTGGGGATCTCAGAGCAGCAAACACCGCCGGAGCAGCCGCCGTCCTCTCCAGAGCTGGGTGAGGATGAGGAAGTCAACGCTCCACCGGACCCTGATGTCCCCTATCCTGACTTGGCCCCAGTTGTCTTCTTCTGCCTGAAGCAGACCACAAGCCCACGGAGCTGGTGCATCAAAATGGTGTGCAACCCATATCCTTTCTGAGCTGCCCCTTCTCCATCCCTGCCTCTCGCTCCCTCCTGCCTCATCCCTCCCTCTCCCTGCCCTCCCAGGGTGCCTGGCAGGTAAGGAATGACATTTCCTACATATTTATTGACTTTCTTTGTTCCTCGTTTGCATTTCAACAGAACCTCAGCTGTTTTAGTGTGTGATCAAATGAAACTGGTTATGAAAGAGGGGACTTCAGAGAGAGCTGCTGACAGCCCCAGTCACAGGAGGCTGGGTGAGGGGAAAAGGGACAGGTGAGGAGAGGTATTTTAGAAAGGCCTGTTCTTCCCCTTCCTGGCTCCATTTTCACATACGTCCTGAAACAGAGCGGGATTTGCTAGCTCAAGAGCTTGTCGACAGGCTGCAGTGAATGGAAGAGGTGTACAGGCTTTAGTTAGAGTTCAGCTTGCCCTTGGTGAGGGAACCACCACTCCTGGGCTTTGACTGCAAGGATACATAGGTGCCTTTCCACACAGCACGTGCCACCGTCCCGCCAATGTCTTGCCATGATGCCTAGCAAGAAAAAAGGTGAAAATCTGTTCAGAGTTTGATGCTGAGCCTCATATGCCCTGAGGGAAACCTCAGGGATGTGAGCACATCCTTCCTTTGCACAGGAGGTCAGCAATCACATGTGTGTGAAGCCATTCACACTCAGTGCCTTGATTGTAATGAGGCCCCTGCAACTCACCAGTGCAAATGATGACCACCTGCACAACCCGTTAGCACTCAGGATGCTAGGAAGCAATGGCCTCCATGGCTTTTGAGCCTGATGCAATATAAAAAACAGGTTGGAGGGTCCTTCCTGTTCTTTGGATTGTCAGACCCTTCAGATGAGGAGAAAGTAGCAGAGATGATGAATCATCAGAGAGGTGGGTCTAAAGTTTTTCTTGAGCTATTTTTCTGGCCAGAAATCTCAAGTGATGGCACTTTCTTCTGGGAAGTTCCTTAGTTCTTAGCTCGGTGGGTGTTATCTGTAAGTATGCTTGTTGTGGTTTTGATGCATTGCCCTCTAGATTAAATCTAAGCGTCCATGCACACGCTCACACGATGTTGCTAAGAGCCTTTTCAGCTTCAAGAGACAAACTCCAGGTGAAATTTGAGGTACTGTCAGCAACAACAGATGACCTTAGGTGGCTGATAAGTCTGGAGATTTGCTTCAGTTTCAAATGTAGGAAAAGTTTTGGGTTTCAGCTCTGAGTTCATGTCTTGAAGTTCAGAAGCTCTTAAAAAGGTGTTGCAGTCTCAAGCACAGGTTATGACAGACTTTGTTGGAGGCTTAGGTTTTCTGCTTTTCTTTCTAATGCCTGCTCCTTAAATTTTTAAAACTTTGTATTGAATTATGCATTACTTTTCAGTCACTGGGTGTCTGCACTAGTTGTTATGTCCTGGGATTCTTGTCCCAGCATGTGGTGGGCTCAGAGTAAACTGTGAAAGGTTTGTATCTCAATGCAAAGCCTGGATTCAGAAAATGAGAGAAGAGTAACAAGCAGGGTTTGGGATGAAGATTTGCTCTTGAATGGTGGAAGGAGGTTGTGGGGGAAGAAGAGAACTGCTTGTTACTATTTCTGGCTAAAATGTCAGTTAAAACAGTCTTCATGGTTTGGTACATAGGAAGGAGCTTGTTTTAAGGTGTTGAAGCTGTGTTATTCATGGAGTTTGGTACTATATGCCCATCTTATTATTTAAATGTTACTTTTGTTCTAACTGACATATGTAGCATTTGACTCTGAAAAGGACTTTTTCGTAGTAGAAGCTATAGAAGGAAGGAAAAAGCCTTATGCAATCATGTGTTGATGTCATTACACCTGGCTACATGTGGTATGGGGTAAAAGGCAATGGTGGGCTGCTGGACACCTTTTGAAAGGGTTTTTTCAGACCTGTAACCAGCTCAGCTGTGTGGAGTTACAAGATTATTGAAAAGCAGAGACTGAGTAGAGAGGATTCATCTCCTCCTTTGATTCCCCCACCTGCCCTGTGGTTCTCATTCTGAATGGACTATGCAGTAAGTAGTTTCCCATAATTTTTATTTTTTTTTTTGAATGAGATTGGTTCTGTCTTGTGAAGGTTTCTTGCAGGTTCTGGGCATTGCATTTTTTTTTTTTTTCCTAGCAGCATAGAAATGGTACATTTCTATGACCCAGTGGCAGATCACTTGCTGTGATCACATCCCTAACTGGGAATGACTCCCTTTGTAAGGGATGCTTCTATGAAACAAAAATTGTGTCTTCTAAGAATTTATGTGCTCATTTGCTTTTTCCCCATCTGAAAGTTTTCATCCCTGTGGTATTGGGCTGTTTGGTCTTCAGTGTGCTTGTGGCAAGCAGGGGCAGGCGGAGTTACGGTCACAGGGTATCACCTGCCTTTCCTGAAGATTCAGCAGAAAAGATGAGATGTTAATTAAAAATCAATTAATCTTCTCATTGACTTTCTACTAGGCAAGAGCTTCATAATCATTGTTATGGAAGTACTGTCAATGAGACTTAAAATGGAAGCTGTCATTGTTAAGGCCTATGTAGCAAGTTTTGTAAGCACACGGTCATTAACCACCAAATTTCAATTTAGCTAATTGCATCCTACCTATTTAAATCCCCCTACCCTGAAGATTACTTTTCCTTCCATGAGCAATCCTGCAATTTTGTTATGTGCTATTAAACAACTGCCATATTCCTTTGCTGCAGTGCAGTAAGAGGAGAAAGGACCACTTAAATCTCTGCTTTAAAATCACTTCTGGATGCACATTAGCATATAAACGCGTAATGCTGTCGTTGCAAAAATTGTAGACCCTTACTCCCTTTTAAAACAGGGGCTATGTTCCATGGGAAACTTGTGTTTGTCCCCAAAGGGAGTATTTACTCTGCTTTTTGCAATTGTGCTGTATGGTGAAAAGCAGCCTGACGCTTTGAAGTTAGGTGATTACAAGTTTCTGGAATGGCTTTACATACAGTGTGCACGAATGCTTGAATTGTCCTAGCTCATTGATGAGCAGATTTATTTTTTTATTTACTTTTAAATCCTGATTAAACTTGTTAGATACGGGTAACTGCTGTGTAATCATCTGGGTACACAATGTAATGCACACCTGGAGCCTGGCTTGGCTCCTGGTAAGTGTGCTTGTTGGAAGGGAGTCTGGCATCGTGCAGCACGTGAGCAACCTGCCAAATTTTTTAGGCTGATTTTTGTTTTGATAAACAGGCAGAAGGTTGACCCCTCCGAGTTGCCAACCGTGGGGCTGTTGCAGCTACGATGTTAACATAATCAATATTTGAGATACGGTTGTGAGAGAGGCTATATGGTTTCTTCCTTTTATAAAACCTAAATTCCATGTCAAATAGGATTTCAAGTCGAGCTTGGAGGGGAAATAGGGTGAAAAGTGTGAAAATGTGTTTCCAAAACAACTGCGTAGCATTCGTCTTATAAATTTATAAAGTGTTTTGAACTAAATAAAGGATGTGCCACATGGCACCTTACAAATAGATCGTGATGCACTTTCTCAATCTTCTCATAATTTGCAGAGATGCCCGAATGTCTTCATCACTGTTTGGCTCCTTGGGATTCCATGAAGACTTTGTATTTCATCCATCCCTAGGGTCAAATGTGATACATTAGGTTTGTCCTTTGAGCCTTTCTTTAAAAGAAACTCCTTCCAGGAGGTCCATACCTCTCTTTGCTGTTGTATCTATAATATTGACATGACAGTGAGAGGAGTGAAGTGTGCCATTAAAAAAAAAAATCAATGCTGAAACTGTAGTCGTAACGAGATAGGCTCTACAGTTCACCGCTCTGTCATTTTCTTGCTTTTTGTTACATACCAGCCCTGTTTCCTCCTTTGTGAAGTGTGGCCATTTGGTTTTCTGTTTTGGTCTCAGGCAGTAAAGTGTTAGATTTCCAGTTGATTTCAGTGGTGTAGGAGCAGCGGGTCAGGTCCCAGTTGTGCAAAAGCTTATACACACACTTAATTTTTAGTACTGGGAGCTGTGTTTTATAGAGTATAGAGCAGCATGGCTTCTCAAAGCCAGTAAGACTGCTTGTGTGTACTGAGTAGCTTATTAACTTTAAAGATCCTCCAAGTAGGGATTTTGCCATTGTAGCTGTCCCTAAAAGTGCTACCAAACTTCTTAGGGGTACCTTTCCTATCACTTAAACTGACAGCTGTATTGGCTTGGGCTATGTGCCTGCTGCATAAGGAAACAGGACTGGCCCTGGACATGTTAATGAGGAACTGAGAACCTACAGAGTTGGCCGCCTCCTGCCTGCCTGGTGCCACAGGTATCGTTTCTGTGTGAGCCATCCGAGTCTTGGATGGCTGCTGGTGGCAATAGTGGTTGTTTTGTGTTGGCACTGCCATATGGGAGTGGAGCAAGGAAAACGTATGTGTGGGTTGATGCCTCTCTTGGTGACGTTGAGCAGGTGACACCATAGTGCGCAGGGACCCTGTGTTGCACAAACCACTGCTTTTCAGGTGTCACACGCAGCTGAGGTGCCTACAGATCTTTTGCTCATTAATGAACTTTTGGTGAATAAGTGTGTTATACTCTGGTCAAATAACAGTTTGGGCAATTTATTTCTGGGTGAGTGAAATTTTATGTGCGGATTCTGTAGTATGTTGTACTTGATTCTGCCTTAAGCTGTTGCTTGTTGTACTGTTAAACCCTGGATTCAGTCTTCATAAGAGCTGGATGTAGTTAATTAATAAGTAAACACTAGCGGCAAATTTATTGCAAGTCTTTCAATAGTTGATGTCTGTCTTAAGACCTGAGCTCTTGTAATCCTCTGATGAGGTTTACTTATCTTTTTATGTGTGTACATTTATTTTTGTATTTGTGTATACATAAATAATTTTTAAAAAGCTTGCTGCCTCCCTAGTAGTTAGAGAAAAGCTTGGATATGGGACCAGAAAGTATAATAATACATCAAAAATTGAGTGGTTTATGAGTTTTAAGCAGCATTCATCATTCTTGAGGACATAGGGATTATGGCTTTCTACTCTTGGGGTCAGAAGTATCAGCTTTATGTGCATACCTGAAAAATGTTAAAATGGATACAGTGTTCCTCCTTCTCCATTTTAAATACATCCCTCCTGTCTTTTTGCAAACCTAGCTCAGAACATAGGTGGGGAGTCTGGCACTTATATGAGAACTTATGATAGCTTTGTATTGTTCTAGGTAATTGGACAGATGTTGCTGCTGTGCCCTTAGGACTGGATTGGTTTCTGTTGGTTACACAGCTCTGTAGACCTTCTTCCAGCCAACAGATATACTTGTACACCCAAGATTCAAAGAGTACAAGTTAATTTTTTGTCTGTAAGAGATTATCTAACCTTTCTGCACTCCACAGCAAGCTAAATCAACTTTAGTCTCCTCTGTTGAATGGGGAAGCTACTGATCCAGAGCTCTCCAGTGAACGTGTGGTGGTGGTGTCATTAGCATTCCCCTGGACATGTGCTGAGTGCTTTTCAGGCTTTAGAAAGAGGCAAACCTGCTTTAGATTATGCTGGTTTTTTTCTGTCAATCTGACAGGCTCTCTACTGATGGAATTAAGCTTGCTATTAGCAAGTAAGGGTGACTTTTAATGAGTCAATTGTCCATAAACTTGATTAATAATTGAAGGCAATACATGCAACGGGCCAACATGGCTATCTCCCTAGAACCACTCTATCCTCAACTTCTCTTATCCTCTTCTGTGTTAGCAATGTGCTTTAAAGTAGACATTTCCTATGCTTGTGAGCTGACCCTTAATTTCCCTGATAATTCTCTTGGGAAGCTGGCTGAACTTCACCTCAGAGGATGAAGAGCCTTCTAAGGGCAAAGTCACTCTCTGGAGTTGACTATTTTTTTCCCTTTTACTGAAGAGGGAGTTTCTCTGGATAGTGGGATGCAGGGATTGCTGGCAAGCATCCTGGACTGCCTTTAGCATCACTGTGCTCTTTGGTTCCCCAGTTGCTATAGAGGGGAGGCAAAGGGAAAGGCCGGGAGCAGTTTAGTTTTGGAAATGATGCAGTCTGAATGTTTTAGTGTTTCCATAATGAAATACTGGTCAATCTTATGTTTTTGGGGAGGAGAGGAAGGCACACTGTCCACCTGCACTCTGGATTGTATGTGTGTGTGGGAAAGTAGTTCTATAAATCCCAGCTTCTTTCCTGGGATAGAAACCTTTTTTACTGATTGTGGCTGGTTGGAAGAGGCAGGTGGCAGGGGGGGAGCATGATAGTGCTCAGGACCTGCACTAGTAGTTGCAAAGGAAGCTGCTGCTGCAAAACTAGTGACAAAGCGTCGTTAGTGTGGGTCGTTTGATGTTCAAGTTTATGATGGGAAGTTGAGGGGTTGTTTGCACAGTCAGATGTGGTGTAAATGGAATTTAAACTTGGACATTGTTACTAGTAGCGCACAAGGGATGGATATGTTTGATGGGGATTTTCATTCTGGCGATCTGTAAGAAATTGGCTGGGTTGCATGTATGTGAGATGTACGCTATTCCAGGCAAGTGGGCAGATGTAAAGGGATGAGGTCTAAATTTGGCTGGTTTGCAAGCTGGCCCTGTGTGTCTAATCACAAATGCTGAGACAGGATAGCTCACTGCTTCCCATCCCATTAGCTTATTTTCTAGAAGTTTTTGTAACGAGAAATCAAAGACCATCGCTTGGAAATGAAGCAGGACAACAGCACAAACAAAACCAGAGCTCTGTCTGAAGCTTTAATGTCTGTAGGGGCTAACAAAATCAGAAGTCAGGCTGAAAAAATTCTTAGTGCATACCTGCTATCTTCACGTAAAGCTCTGAGCATTTTTCCTGTTATCACTGGATATATTCCTACTGCTGGAGGAAGGGCTAACTGCAGATTACTGACAGAAAACTGTGGTTTAGAAGAGGGATTCTTTTTTTTCCTGTGTATGTTGTATTGTCCTGTTTCCTCAATATATGTCAAAAGCAGTAGAAGATCTGCTAATGCTCCATGCCCTGATACTTCAGGACAGTGGGGCTAGGACTCTTATTGCAACAGCTTTTAATGAGGTATTTCAATATGGTCCCTGAATTTCTGATCAATGAGCATGGAAGATGTGGGGAAGCACATGGGAGAGAGTAGATGTTGAAAATCACATCCTTGTCTGGTATAAATCAGTGTTCTGCTATACCTAGTGAAAAAAGACCTATTTGCACCAGCTGTGCTCTTCAAGCTATATTGGGAAGATGGGTCTTATCCCATCATACAGTGCAGTGTTATCCAGTGCAGACAGTGTGCTCCTCATGCCAGCCTGGAGGGTACATGGTACTGCCAGGCCAGGAAAGAGAAAGGATATGCTCAGCTGAATGTGGGGATGGTAGCAGTGTCTGCTTTTGGGGACCTCCCCATCTCTCAGCAAAGTACATTGCTGAACTAAAATGCTGAAAAACCCTTCTGGAGCATATTGTGTTTATTCACTGGAATATATTTTGCCTTGGAGATGAGAACCATTTCTGCCTTGAAAAACAGTCGATTTGCCTTTTTCAGCCTTTGTGAACACTGGAGCAGGGTGCATGAGGGAGCCAGAGGAGGGTCTTGGAGAAATAGAAAGGGCAATAAAAATAGTAATTTTGAGTTTAAGACCTATCAAATACTCTGACCAGACCTTTAGTTGCATGTTCTGTCAAAACAATGGGAATTTAATAATGTGATTAACCACTAAAAAATTGACCAGCTTTCTATTTGAGAACTTTACACTCTTCCCACCCCAGACCATGGGGAAGGGCTTGCAGCCAGTTGGATTTGCTGTGTTGTGAGTGTAATACTTGACAGAAGCTGCTTCAGGTGGGGAATGGTTAATGGAGCTGCAGCTCTTCTGCAGTAAATGACTTGCAGCTGGTTCCAGAATGGTTAAGAGGAAAGACTGTGTGAAAAACTTTGTCTGTTTCAGACCTATAGACAGAACAGAAGCAAAGAGTCTGCCAGATTGTCAGCCTCTAAGTTGGGAAGATCTTTACAGTCCTAGAGAGACACTGTCTTTGGAAGGTGGAGGTATAGGGAGGCTGCAGCCTGGTGTAAGATGGATGAGGCTCAAGCTTGCACCTGCTTCTGTCCTGTGCTTAATTTGCCCACTGGTTCTGTTTGATCCAGCACACCTTGGCCAGTTCCTTCTCTGAGTCTTTCACATATTTCCTTGCCACTGCCTCTCCTGTGCTTCATTGCTGGCCATAGGGCAGGGGTGAAGGAGGTCCTGTCTGAAGTGTGCTTCTCTGTAACAGAGTTTGTAGACTCTTGCTGGTGGGGGCAGTGGAAGGAGAGCTGAGAAGTGGTAGGAAGTGCCACCAGGCTGTTAAAAGGGATGGATCTGGTTGGTGAGTTGATCTTGCCCTACTCTCAGTTGCTGCTGTTTCTTGGGCCATGGGTTTGCACTATGCTGCCTCATGTCAGTCATGCTTCTCCATCAGGGAGAGGATGCTGCTGGTTCCACTGCCCCTATCTGTCTCCCCTCCCTGGTGGTTTGCTCTGGGCTCTGCTGCTGAAATGAGGAGGGATCATTCCAGGAAAAGCTTTGGAGGAGAGGACAGGCTAGCCAAAGGGGGTGCGTGTGTGTCTTTATTCTGGCTGGAGAGGACAGCAGAATTGTGACCAACAGCTAGGGAAGGATGCTGAGATTGATGGGTCTGAGATGGGTAAGGAAGGCAGATAAAAGTGCAGCTGGACTTAATAAAAGAGATGAAGTATGATTATGAAGATGTAAGACAAACTGATGGGGAGTGATAAGTGGAGGTTATCTAGGTTGGGAACAGCTACTCTGGCACCACACTACAAATCCCTGCTGAGCTTGGCAGGCATCTCAGCAAATCTGTGTAATCAATGATATCAAAGGTGGCCAATAGATCTGAGAGAATCAGTGTGAGTGCTTGATCTTTATTGACTGCCATCAAGGATTGGTGAAGTGAGTAAGGAGGTGGTGTGATGGTGGTGTAAATCTTCTGCTAGAAGACCTGAATAGGCATTTGGATGGTCTAGGGGCTGGAGTTTGAGTGTGATGCTATGGTTAGAACAGCTTTCACCTGCCAGCCCTATCTGCAAGGTCAACTGGTGGGGTTGGAGAGCTTAGCTCAGCCTTCCTGCCTGAAGGATGCCCATCCCTGCCTCGCTGTTCTCCAGCTTTCTCCCTGCCCATTGCATCAGTGGACATCAGGGGAGGCAGTGATTCCCTCAGGCAGGATGGGGGATGCAAAGAGCTGTGCTGTGGGTGACCATCTGTCCCCTGAGACAATGGTGCCATTTACACTCACATATTGCGACTCATCTAGAAGGAAAGAGAAATCTGTCCTCGCTAATGATACAAAACCACACTCTTTGCTTACCCTTTCTTTAGTTTTCTCTCCCCCGGTCTCCTCTTATCATCGCCTACTGTGCTTGAGTCTATAAAAGCTGCTGTTGCTCCCCCTCGTTGGATGCGACTTGGAGCCACTGAGTCCCCACAATTCCTCCAGCAGCCCCTCCTGTGACTAGCCGCTCTGTCTCTCCCCTCTTCTTTTTCCATCTGTGGCAGTCTATCATTTTTCCCTCTATTTTTTCTCCTCTTGCTGTCATTCCTGGGTTTCATCTCCAGCAGTCTGTCTGCATTGATTGCTGCTGCCCTTGAATTTGCTCTTTCTGTGAAGTGCCCTTCTTAGCCAGTATCGTGGACAACAGGCTTCCTGGGGGGAACAGTCAGGAGCCAAAGAGAAGATCTGAAGGTCGCATTTAAGCAGGGGACATCACTCATTGGCTTAGTTAGAAGGAGGGAAAATGCCAGGGCTCTGGAGAGATGCAAGAGCTTACCTGTGAAAAGAGTGGATTTCCCCTATCTGTAAAGGGGATTTTTACATGGTGGGTTGGGATTGCTGCTTTCTCATCCTCACAGGCTGCTTCTATCACCATCTAGAACATTTTATTCCCAGCCCAGGTCAGCAGATACCCTATGTGCCCTTCAACATGCCAGTGGCTTGCCTGACATCCCCATCTTGAGCTGTCAGTACGCAGCAGCACTGTGCTGATCGCAGGGTGGCAAGGTCCAAAAGGTGCAATCCACTCTGGGAAAAGGAGCAGGGTGCTAGTAGGTGAATGTCCCTTGGACTAGCTTGGATGAGACTTGCTGCTGGAGCAGCTGGCCCTGGTCCTCTTTGGGAAGTGATTGACTCTGCTAATCCCTGCTCACCAGGGCTGGCTCTTGTGGGCAGATGCAGACAGATGTGAGCTCAGTATGCTGACTGGGAGCTGTGTGGATGTGGTCTCCTCACCCTGTGCCCCATCTTAGAAGCTGTGCAAGGTGCTCAAGGGCTTGCTTACAAAAGTTGAATCAGCACTGCTGATTCAACTGCACGACCCCTAAACCTTTGTGAGAGCTGTTTCATCTTTAATAACTTGGTTTTGTTTATCACTGACTCCCCAGAGTAGCATAAATGCTGAAATACCACAAGGGCTTTCAGATTGCTTGTAGCTTGAAGTAACTGGATGTCTTGAGACGCAGAGTGAATCGAATGTACCTCTTGTGGGATTTCAGTTCTTAGAGTCATGGATGAAAAGGGCTAACATCAGTACAAATTCATCCAGGAGAAAGCTGCTGAATCCAGTGCTTGTAATGCTAGCTGTGAGATTTGCCTCAACAGGCAAGAAGGGAAGGAATGGGAAGAAAACACATGGTAAAATATTAACCTCCCTATTGAAACGGGCAGTGTGTAACAAACAGCAGCTGTTCTCTTTCATGGCATGGAAGAGGCGGGAGCTTAGTATTTGAGGGTGGAGGAATATTTTCTTCCATGTAGAGGTTGATAGTCTCTCAAGGCAGAGATTAGAAATCTCTGCTTGCTTTCCAAGCCCTGCTTATTATTTCAGAGCTCACTAAAACACCATAAAGGTGTACTTGGCAAATCTGCCTTGCCTCATCATTCACGCCCCCCAAAAGGATGCTTCCTACATTTACCTGCATTATTCTGCATCTTGCTTCTCAGCCAAGAACTCAGCACTCTAGTGCGGCAATAAGTCCCCCTACGAGTACAATGTCCTTATTTTCCACAAAATGTACTACAGATCGTTTGCCAGCTAGCAGGCATTGTTAAACAAGCATTATCATCAATAATTAGGCTAAAACATATTTGAGAAGTATACTTTTGTGCTGTATTATAATTTTGATGTCATTGTTTTTGTTCATGTATTTACTGACTTGTGATGTAATATTTGATTTGAGTAAGTTTCCTGTTTTTATGAGTGAATCTAGCAGGCTCTGTTTTGTTCATGTACAAGATTCAGGCCAGGCCTTAAAAGTGTTTGTGTCATAAGTGAATTATATTAAAAAAGATATGGTCATAGAAGTGCAACAGTAATAATATATTGCCATTGGTACTGCCTGATGTTCAGTGTCACTGGACAGCTGTGATATTTCTTAATGAAGGATGTTGTTTTTTTCCTCAAGGCAATTTTTATTTGCCTTTTTCTTCTCATGTGGCTCTTTTCTGATTTATTTCCCCGATAGAGTAGAATCCTGTGCTTTGGACTTTGCTTCTCTCTGCTTCACACTCATTGACCTACTGTTTAGCAGTCTCTGTGATGGCAACTGCTCTTATCTTCCCATCTTGGGTTCTCTTTAGAAATGGGATTTTAGTGACTTGAGGGGGCCCCAGATGGTAGCCTACTTGTTTTCTACAGGAGAAGCCTTTGGAGGCAGCAGTCATCTCACTATTTCCTTATAGTATTTTGTTCATCCCTTACTACAGCGTCCTAGTTTTGATTTCTTACAGATTGACCCTGTTGTCTTTCCCTACGTGAATGACCTCCTGATAATACACAATTTCTTCCTTGATGGATCCTGAGTAATGTTTTTCCTCCATCTCCTGCCAAGAGTATCTCTGAAGTCACATAGTTCATACGAGAGCCATGCACACAAACAGAACCAAAGAAATGGAAGACTTAGTTTTCTTTGTTACGTGAGGTGGTAACACGGTTTTCTAAAGCTGCCCAATTTTTCCCATTGTGACAGTCTTTTAATCCTTTAATGAAATTTTAATTTGAGGTCTGAGACAGGGACCAGGCAAAAAGCTGGGGAAGGATACTGGAATGGAAGCCTGAGAAGTCCAGAAGGAAAATAAATCTAGAGGGTCAGGCAGCCAGGAGGGAGCTGAGTTGGAAAGCTTATCCACCAAGTAAGCCCACCATAGGGGAGGGACTGGGGAGTGATGGCATGAGCAAGCAACCTGGAGAAGGGAACTGGGTGGGTTGGGCAAGGCAAGGCTAATGAAGGGGTGGATAACCTCCCTCCTGGGTTGGGGGAGGTGAGGATCTGGATGGGAAGAAACTGGCTGAGAAGGCAAAGGCTGGGGCTGAGTCCAAGTAGAGGCAGGCTGGCGGACTCTCGCTGCAGTGAAAAGGGGTGAGATGGGAGCATCTGATATGGTGCTGGTGTGGTGAAGTAGTGTCCCTGCCCTGGACCCTCCACATTTTGCATTCCTCCTAATTTCTGTTTCCCTGCTGTCAGCAAACTTTTGTAAATCCCATTTGCTAAATAAGCATCACATCACTGTCTTCACTGAATGCCATCTCTCCTTGTGAATACAGGGATCTTGGCGGCAGGGTGTGGGGCGGGAACATGAACATGCAGTGAAAGATTTTATTGGAAAGCAGTGTGGAGAGGGGAAAACGGAGGTCCCACATTCATCCTTAATTCTGTCTTACTTCCTTGGATTGAGTCATCAAACCAGTCTCTCCTGAGCATATTCAAAGCACTTTTTTCCCCATGGTGGCTGCTAGTTTATTTCTGTTTGGATGGTTGTTACAGGATGAGCAAAAGAAGTCACAGGCTACCCTGTTGCCCAGTGCAAAACCGATGTTTTAAAGCACCCCACAACAAGCACTAGTCAAGAAAACCTCTTGAATGCTTCTGCATGGACAAAACTTTTTTTTTTCCAAGTGTTGAAATTCAACTTAGTTTTCCACCGAAAGAAACCCAACAAAAACTCCCTCAT
The DNA here is from genome assembly GCA_013396935.1 of Baryphthengus martii. NCBI lineage: Eukaryota > Metazoa > Chordata > Aves > Coraciiformes > Momotidae > Baryphthengus > Baryphthengus martii. The sequence goes on along the minus strand of VWZK01015411.1, from coordinate 391,486 downwards.
ACATGCTATAGAAGTTTCAACTCAAGCTGCCAATCAGGTGAAGCTCTAAGCAAATGAGACTGGGTATTGGAAAGGAGAAGAGTTTGGGGTAGGATTAATTAAAGTGATTATCATCAGTATGGCTGCATACAGCCTTCTACTATGCAGTTCAGCTTTCAGTGAAGCCTCAAGTTTGCCCTACAATGCAATAATTAACTATTAAAGTAGGTATTTTAGAAAAAAAATCCTTCCTCCATAACCTGGGATTTTTTTCAAATGATAGAATTAATTGCATTCCTCCGCAGTATCTTTGCAGTGCTGTTATTTCTTTAAAATGCATTTCCAGCATATTGTGATATGTCACACATCCTTTAAATATCCAATAAGCTTTTTAACTTTTAAATATCTATTTCACACTTAGAGGCATGCCTGTAATGCATTTTTCTGGAATGTGTGGCAGATGTCTGGGAAAACTGTTTTCTCCCATATGGGGGGTTATTTTACTGAAAAATGAAATAGGATTGGCACTTCATTTGATTTCCGTGAGCTGTCACATCAGGGATTCTCTGGCTGGGTGTGAGACATGAATCCAGATCATAGGTAGACTGCAGAAGGCAAAATGTGCTCCCTTCCCTGGGTAAAGGGGAACTTCCCATGGAAGAACATCTTCAGAGGGCTGCAAGGCAGGCAGAGCAGGCTGGGGAGGTCTGCTATAGGATATACTGCTCAATGTGACTTCTCAGCATGCTCTAAAGATACAGAAGTAGCATTAAGCATGTACTTGGACCTTCCTGTATGAGGAGGAGGAAGGTGGCAGCTTCAAGGTTACTTGGACCTTCGGACAACTCCTGACTTGTGACCCAGGTTCCTGAGGTGGGAAGTAAACTAGGACTTCAGGGTTGGGTGTTGCTGAATTTGACCCCTAGGATTCAAATGCCAAGCCTGCAATCATTTTGGATGTGTCAGACCATGACTTCATGGCTGTAGTTTGGGGACAGAAAGGAATCTGTCGTCGCTGTGTTGGCCAGTGATACCTGTGTTTGTAGGGGCCTGATCTGTGTTTCTGTTTTGATGCCTCTTCCTCTCTACCGTGTTTGAATGTGGTCTTGCATCCTCTTGTCCTTGTGCTGTGCTGAATTATGTCCCTGTATTTTCCTCTTCCTGTTACCTATGGATAGGGAGACAAACTGAGCACTGCGCTTGGAGCAAGACCCCTCTGTCCTTTCCCCTGCAGCATCAGAGGGAGAGGCACAGGGAGAAGGTGGAGCAGAGAGACTACTGCAAGCCCCTGCAGCTAGTGCTGGTGCCAATGTCTCCCCTTTGCTGAGACAAACATAGTGGAGATAAATACCAGGTGTCTCTGGAAGAGTAGTTAAATGCACTGACAGTCTCTGTTTCATCATGTTTGGATAGCTGAGTCTTTCTTCCAGCTTTACATTTAAAAGATTGCCTGTGGCACTTGGCCCACCCCTCTTCTTGCGCTCAACTTGAGATGTGTTCCTGGGCAATAAAAATGCGCAAGCCTTATTTGGCTGTGGTAGCAGCCAACGTGTCCTCACTGCTGATATGTGTGGGCACGAATGTGCTGCTATCTAGGCATTTCTGGCCAGAGTTTCTGAAGGATGGAAGAACATAGCCCTGGGGAGAAGCTGTCACTGAGGGCATTGCAACAGGGAAAGCAGGAAGGTGCTGGCTTTCTCTTGAAATAGTTATGAGCTGCTGTGCAGAGGCAAGGGGATAGGTGGCTGAATGACCTGGGATGTTCCCCACAGGGCAGAGGATATTTGTGGTCCCACCCATCGAAACAAAGGTGTCAGGTTAGATAGACAGCTCTAGCAGGAGAGCACAAAAGTGATTGTTTCCCTCCCTGACTACTTCTCTGTGTACTTCACGAGTGTGATTAAACAGATTAGTGTCATGCACTTGAGACTTTGTCTTGTACCTATGGCATTTCCCATTCTTGTTTGTGCCAGTGAAGGATTTCCTCATCCGTTGCTGTGACACCTCTCCCCACTGGACGCAGGATTATTCTTTCCTGATGATTAACATTTCCATGGCTCTCAAGCAGCTTTTCAGGAACACAGAGAAAAATCCCAATAGAGAATCTGATGCAAAGTCTTTACTTTCTGGACTTAGTAGTTACACTTGGGATTGTTTCATTCCACTGAATGACCTCTTCTGAGACCCTGCTGCTTTCCCCAAACAGTAGTGAAGTTTTTTGTAGGCTTTCTCTGCACCCCTTCCACACCAACTGTGCTCCTTATGCTTGGTGCCCTGAGGCACTTAGCTACATGCTCGTGTTTGGAAATCACAGAAAAGCCTCAAATGCACCGTCACAAGATTCTTATGTCTCAATCTTCCTTCCCCCTACTTCGACATGCACACACTGAGATGCAGGCAGGAAGATAACTCTCATCGAGCCAGTGTGGCTCTCGGCAAAAATGTGCGTGCAAGCAGCAGTCAGACCATCGAAATGCACTGAGAATTGGACAGAGGAAAGTATAGGAACTGTTATTGCAATGTATACATTGCTTTTCTGTTACTAACTCCCTATATTGATAATACATACACAATAAATGTATTTCACTAATAGTGATACAATTACTACATAATAAATAATCTGAATGAGTTCTTTATTAATCTAATTTATATGCATCTGTATAAATCAGAGGTATACTTACAATTCTCTTCCGGTCCCTGAAAGATACAGGAGGATTAAAAGACATTTGCATTGATGAGGCTTAGGTAAATATTTGACCTACTGGCAAGTTCCTCTGCAGTTATCCCTGGGAGAGACTTGCTGTACCTTCCTCTGTGCATCTGGCTGGGTAATGCCAGAGGGATGCAGAGAAAAGGGAGGACTTTTCACTGGTGTTTAAAATCCTGAGGAGACCTAAAAGCTTTTGACTGAAAGCTGAGGATTTAAACTTGGTGCTTCTGTTGAAGGTGTAGGGGGAAGACTGTGGAGCTATGATGAAAGAATAGGTAATGGTTGAGGAAATCTAGTGGGCTGCTGTATTTTGGGCCAGTTGGAGGCCACTGATGGGGGAGGGTTGTGACTGAAATGCATCAGAAAGTTGAAATCAGTGGGGTCCCAAACGTGTCTCGGGTGCTTTGGGATCCCAGTGTAAACCACCAGTGCAAGGAACTATGTATTGATTATGCGAATGGAGCCCTCCCAGTCCTTCCAGGGCACCACCCTGTGGACTGATGTATCCAGACAGCCAATGAGGGCTGAGAGAGGAGTGATTTGGTTGAAAAATGAGGTATAATTACAGGGATTGGATTTCATACTCAGGAAATGGTCTATAGGCTGTTGATGGGAAGGCCCTATTTTGGCAGTGGTGGGCATAGGGCTGCCTCTACCCGCTGGCTGCGTAAAAGGTGGACTGAGCCTCCAAAAATGCTGGCCTCAGTGTGGGTAAGTGACTAAAATGCTTGAGCATGTCTGCTATGGCTAATAAATTGGCACTGCTCCATTGACTTCCAGAGCGCTCTACTTGTTAACCCCAGTTCAGAGCCTCTTGGGTTTCCCAAACAGGGTTATGAATCTTAGAAGAGGGGAATAAGTTCTTTCTTGCAAGGCTCCGGCCATCTTTTGTGTTTTGGTCAGGCTGAATATACTATAAAGGACAGCCTTTGTGTCTGTGCTGGTTTTATGCTTCTGTTTGAACCAGGAACTTACTGAAACAAAATGAAATCCGAGCTGGCAAGTTGGGTTTGATTTTCAGCTTCACTTGGTTTATACTTTGTTCAAATTAATTCTCCTTTCTCCAGAATGCTCATACCTCCCATCCTGTCCGCTAGACAGGGAGGCAGCTGTTGAGTTGTCATTTCTCTGCTTTCAGGAAGGCCCAGTGGGAAGAGGAGACAAAGCAGAACATCTTCTGCCTTCTCTGACTGCAGACGGGGAGCTGAGCTCCCAGAGGAACCTGTGCCTAGCTGCTGCTGGTGAATTGGTGGGATGTTGCTCTGGGGATGCTCACAGAGCAGGTGTTGCTGGAGGGGAAGAGAGGAAAGATCCAAGAGAAGAGGCGAGACCAAGCCCAAGTGTTGTGGAGATTCTCAGTTTGGGTACTTTGCTGGTCCTCTGCGTATTTGTCCATCTGAGGGAGAATTGCTAGGAAGGGCCTCCTGGGATGGCCAAGCAGGCAGGAGCATGGAGAAAGCACAGGGAAAGTGGACCTGGGGAATAAGATGAGGCAGTGTGCTAGTGCTCCTAGGAGCTGGTATGTCTTTAAAGCTGATGTGTTGCCATGGAGTGTGCCTGGCAGCGAAGCTCCCTTGTTGCTTCTCTAATGCCATTCAGGCAAAGAGGAATGGCAGGGAGATTAAAAACAATGCAGAGCAAAGGCACTCCATCTTCTGCTGTAGCATGCTCTCCTTGCCCCCTGCACCCTTTACTGCCTGGACATTTCTACAGCTTAGTCCCCAACATGGCTTGGTTAAAACAGCTTCCCTGGTATCTGCCACTCTAGATATATGTCATGCTTTCCTGTGTTGTTGGAGCTTGGGAGAGCACCTGCCACAGCTTCTGCATAAACAGCAAAGCAGGGAGGGAAAAGGGACCTTTCTGGGAAGCCAAGAGTGTGGGTGTAGGACTGGAGGCAGCAGAACTAATGACAATACCCCTACTGAGGTAATTGGGAGTAGAAGTGTGTTGGTGGAGGTCTGGTGTTGCTTAACATACTCAATAATGACTGAAGAAGGATGTAATAGTCCTGTAACAGAAATTTCAAAAGATTTTTGAATACAAGACATTATAGGTAACACAACCTAGGGAGATTAGTAGCAAGGAAAGAACACAAGATGAGACTTTAACCCCATTCAGTTTAGTTCTGTGGCTGTTTTATAAACCCTTTTAACCATCATTCTCTTCACATTGCCTTGTGACCTATCCATCTCTGGAGCTCCTCCCTGCTGGTGCCTTTGCTGGCCCTGACTCAGCCCCTCAGCTGGGTAAGCCACACTCTTCCCTATTGCAGGGTGTTGGGGACCAGCCCAAACAAATCTCACTGGTGTTCTCACCCCTTGCGTCTCTGTCTTGTTCACCCCAGTCCTCTGATTGTGGTCTGATGTTCCTTGCTACTATCTGCCATGATCTTTTTGTCTCTAACAGCTGTACAGGAGTCCCTGCACAGCCAGAATGGCCCTGACTCTGTGCCTGCCATCATCCTCCATCTTCATCTGCGAAATCACTTCCTTTTTTTCACTCTTTGTTTGATGGGGAGGAGACAGTTGAGACACTGTTCCCTCTGCAGCTAATAGTGAGGGAATAATCTCTAAGGAAGGAGTGAAGGGGGCAGTGGAGATAGAGGGAGCTGCTGTTCCTCTACATGGGTGTGACCATAGTGTAGTTCAGGAGCTGTTTAGGGGAGGTGGGATTTCTTCCATGGGATGAACCGGCACAGGAGCTCCTGAGTGAGCCAAACCCCTACTTCAGGAGGAAACAGCTTCAAAGTAGTAAAGAAACAACCCTGTTTCTGAGTGCAGCATGCTTTAAGCTATTGCTTCTCCATGGAGAGGTTCCCTATCCCATGTCAGGTCCACTTTTGATGACAGAAATACTCCTGTTATACTCATTGGCACTTTCAGTGAAAAGAAACCTTTTCGCTATTGTGCTTCCAAGGTTCAGTGCAAACACCCTTCACTTGCAAAAACCATGGCCCAAGTCTTGGTACATGTGACTACTCTCAGTGTAGCCTTCCTTAGAGAGCCCTGACACCCTCTTGCCCCAGGTTGCCCTCTCCTTTGATCACCACTCACCCTCAGCTCTGCAGGGTCCCCAGGCCCCTGTGGCACTTTGCTAACAGGTCTCTGTCCTGCACAGCAGGCTGCCAGTCTCCTCATGCTCAGATTTGATTACTGATGGATTAACAGCTATCTGAATTGTGGGTTATCCTGACCTTGGGCAATGTCTCATTAAGAATGAAAATAAAATAGAAAATGAATAGAAGAGGAAATAAAGCTGAAGGCTGAAGAAGTGGGAATTATGAGGAAGCAGCATGGAAATGGGGAGGAAAATATTTCATTTGGCACTTAGTTTGTCTGGAGGCAGAGTGGGGAGAAGGAAAAATGGGAGGTTTAACAGGACAGGAGAGAAGAAGATAGTTAGCTTGAGAGGAAGGAGGGTCAAAGGAACCCTTGCCTAGGCAGTCTGCCAAGAGCCATGGGCCTACTGAGATTTCAGCAGGGCCAGGCTGAAGCAGATGGGGAGAGAAGGATTGTGAGTCTGAAGGCTACATGAAATATTTAGGATGCTCCATCAAACTCGCTGGTAGTGGGGTACTGGGCAGGGGGAAGAAAAGAAAAAATTTGGCTGATGAGAAGCTTAAAAAAATGTTCTAATATTTTATGTATCTCTTATCTGTTTCTTTTCTGTAGAGATAACATGCTTCTAAGTATGCTGGACACAAGAATAGGTTTCTTCGTGCTCTGAGGCTTTAGTTGCTTTTGCTTTATTCTTCTTCACTTTCTTCCCCAAATGGACAGCACCCTTCAGACTAGCTGAGTCTTGCTCCCCTCTTCTTACTGCTAGTGTGAAATATAGCACTGTCCCCATTGGGCACAAATTGTCCCTCACTTCCCTTTTGTTGCAGCTGGGAATTTGAGATAGTGAGTCACCTCCTCAACCCCTTTCCCTGCTGCCCCCCACATGGTGCTTGGTCCTTCTAACTGTCTGCCCTCGGGAATGGGATAATTTGGACTATGCTCAGTACAGTGAAGCCTTGAGCTCAGTTGAGGCGATACCAGAGCAGAATTTGACTGTAACAGTATCCACAGGTATTTTTCTGACTTTATCTCACCTTGGCTGACAGAGGCAAAGCTCTTGAAATAATGAGTGTCACTGAGTGCCTGGGGATCCAGGCAATGTTAGAGCTCAGAAGAAACCAGAAAGCTCCACTTTCTCTACTCACGAGGTTTTCAACCAATGTGGATTGCACTCTGCATAGACACAAATATTACACTCGTGTGATACCATCACCCTTTGCTTCCCCCTCTTTCCTTCCCTCCATGCAAGCAGCAGAGGCATTGCCTTCAGACTGGATGTGTGTTTTCACCATGACCTAGTTTGAGAGCTAAATCTAGAAGAGGGAGAAACCATGCCTATTAAATTAACAAATACAATAAATGGCTACACTCCTTCCCAAAATCCAGTGTTAAATTCACTTAGTAATTTAGATCAGACTTTTGGTTAGGTTAAAAAAAACCCATACGAATTGCAGGACCTGTAGCAGTCACTGTTTTTAAATGTAGAAAACAATCCTGACTTGATTATGAATATTTCTGCTCTGGAGACCTCATTTAGAAGGGACAGGTACCGCATCTTTCTTTTGTGATCTTTCTGTGTGTCCTGCCCACTGATCGCTGCCTACCCCACTGTGTGAACCGTGCTTGATCTTTTCTAAGAGAGCAAAATTGTCTGTTCTTCTTGCTGATTAAACTGAGATCTGCAGGTGACAGGTCAACAAGTGCATGTTGTTTTGGGGTTTTTTTGGTGGGTTTTTTTTTTGAGGATATGAAGTGTGTTTAATATGGTTCTCAATGCAAAATGGCCTAGGTCATTGGTCTCCAGTTTGTCTGAAGGAAAACATCACAAGACAAAGTAGACAAATATTACTGTATTTAAGACAAAGTGTGCTGCGAGACTATACCAGTAGGAGTTAATAAAAGTGAAGAAGAGAACAAAAAGTAAATGTTATCTCAGACGACAAAATAACAGCCTTTCATAATGAACTAGCATTCTTCCCTAGGATTGATGGCTTCCAATAAGCCTGAGCTGTTTTTCCACCCTTTGTAATCACAGCCAGAAAATGTTCAGAAAATCTTTTGGGTTTTCCCCCCCATCATTTTTGTAATAGGATCCCAGGTACTGAAATGTCTGGTTAAGGCTATTGATAAAACATCTGTACTACAAGCTAGCAGCATATTCAATTTCTTCCAGGGATATGAGACATGCATCTGCATTTGCAAGAGCAGTGTGGCAGTTCACATTCAAGCTGATTATGTATGAGAAGCCTACATGTTGATGCTGTCTCACTATTATCCTATATCAAGATTGATATCAAGTATTACCTTAGCTTTCCTCAAGTATTGCTATTCTTTTTGGCTGTTCCCATTCCTCCCTCATTAGGAGGAATCCATGAAGGAGGAGTGAAAAATATAGAAACCTGATTTGGCTCAGGAAGCTCATGAGCTGAAAGTGGTTGGCAGCTGAAAGAGTGCCTAAGGGAAGTATTGTGTTGTCTTATTCCATTTTTACACACTTCCCTGGGCAGCTCTGTTGCAGCCCAATTTGGACAGATGTTTGGTCCAACTTGAGATGCTCGTTTATCTGTTTTTAGTGTATTCCTCTGATTGGTCCCTGACTTGTATAGGCTTTCTGACAGTCTGTGAACACTGCAGGTCACATGCTTTATTGACATCCTTCCTGCTCAGTTCTCATTACTATTTTCCACCTCCTTTGCTTTCAAGTTACTTGCCTCTTTGATGGGTGTTCCCAGTCTGGGGGACACTGGACCTTCAACTCTGGAGGGAACAGGAACTGTTCTAGTCTATTCAACACATCTTGGTGGGGATTTCTTGCTCATGATCAGTAGTTGGGGGAGTAGGATTGGAGACTACCATCTTAGCATCTGGTGGTACCCACCCCATGCTCTACCTACAGGCTAGAGCATTGAAGGAGCAGGCTAGGGCAGTGCTCCTGCCCAGACTCTTTGGTATCCCATCTTCTATCCCTTGTGCTGAAAACGAATCGGGTGTAAGTGCTCCCCGAGAGGAGAGAGGTAAATATGGGCTCTAACTCTGCTGGGTAAGTGAATGCAACATGGAAATGAGCTGCTTGCTTTGAAAGGATGGAACCTCCCCACACAAGATGGGAGTGTGGGGCTACCTCTCCCTTGGTTTAACAGGTCACCCTGGCTCTGACTAATACACACTGGATTCTACTTCATGGTTTGCTTTTTATGTTCATCTTCCCTCTCTCATCCTTGAATATATGAGTTTTTAGTTTAAAATTTAATTAGTGACCTTTTCCTTATAGACTGTGATACAGTCTCTAGTTATAAAAAAATGATCTTGACCAACTTACTGACTAGTTAGTGGCTCAGCCACGTCTTAAAGTTCTGTGCTGGGTTTGTGCCTGGGGTGTTTTTGTGGTGGAGGAGAGGGCTACTGGCATGGCTCCTGCAAGAAGCTTCCAGAAGATCCCCTTGCTCCAAGTTGGACCTGCCTCTGGCCAAGCCTGAGTCAATAGTGAGTTTTTGATAACATATTTAAGAGGGGAAAATCTACTGAGCTACTACTTCTGTTTTGGGAGTTCTTTTTTTGGAGAGAAGTGGGACAGGAGTGAGACAACCATGCAGACACCCAGGTCAGTGAGGGAGGAGGCAGGGAGACACACTGGAGCAACCGTTCCCCTTTGGTCTGTGGTGAGGTGGTAGATTGAGCTCTTGCAGCCCTCAGAGATCCATGGTGAAAAGTCCCGTTTGCTGCCCACAGAGGACCTCATACTGGAGCAGGGAACTGATCCCGAAGGAGGCTATGACTGAGGGAGGCCTGTGCTGGAGTGATCCATTGCTGGGAGGATTGAAGCCCATAGTGACCCACGCTAGTTGGAGAAGCTTGTGGAGGACTGCCTCCTGAGGGAGGGATGACACATTGCCACATGGGAAGGGCTTCGAGGAGGCTTCCCCCTGATGAGGAAGGACTGGCAGGAACAACATGGAACAGGCTGAGATTGACTGCAACCCTCACTCCCTGCCCCACTCTGTGCTGCTGGAGGGGAGAAAGTATCAGAGCTGGACCTGGGAAGAAGGGAGGTGTGAGGGGAAGGGTTATATTTAAGATTTGATTGTATTTATTATTGTCCTACTCTTATCCAGTTGTAAATCGGTGGTTTTGTTTAAATTAAATTGATTTTTGTCTCCCGAAGTTGAGTCTGTCTTTTGCCTGTGGTCATAATTAGTGAGCGAGCCCTCCCTGTCCTTTGTTTTGACCCTCGTGTCTTTTGCTGCATTTTCTCATCCGCATCCCACCAAAGGGGGTTACAATTGAGTACTTGACTGTGTGGTGCTTTGTTGCCCACTGGGTGAGCTCAAACCATGAAAAGTTCATTTGAGGACAAACCCGTGGCTCAGCAATCAAGTGCATGGGCAATTCAGCAGCCTGAGGCTGCTGTAGGAAAGCACTGTCTGGGCAGAAGTTTTTTCTTTCATTGTACAAAGGCTCAGACCTGTTGCATAACTTTTGCATGTCCCATTGGTGGCTTTCCACCAGATCTGCAATGTTTTCTGTACTCTCACAACAGCTCAAGCTCCCACAAACTGAGAAATTCTGATTTAGTTATAACATCAGTATTTGTCAGCAAGAGATGCAGGTGATGCAAAAGGGACTGGTTTTGTTGCCTCTCTTTGCTGGGTGTCTGTGTAAGACAAACATTTTTTTCCTGGTTTTCTTGTCATATTCAAAGTCAGTTAAGTGCTATTTTCTACAAACTGCTCTCCTACCCTTCCAACCCAGTGTTTTTCTGTTATGATAGCGTTAGCTTTGGGTGCTGTTCCCATGCTCTTTTCTTCAGACTTGGCGTGGTATGTGGTTTTAAGATCTACTAATCAATTTTTTAGAGCCACGCTTAACTTCCCAGACTACCCATAATGATATACTGCAAGAATGAAGTAGTCTGAGGGATGGTGACCTGGAAAGAAGAAGGGTGGGGGTGAATGAACATAGGCTTCGATGGGCATCCATGAAACAACCTTGTTAAAGGGTTGAGGGTCATGCAGGAGTGGTAATGAAAGGGATGAGAAAAGCAGGTAAAGTCTGCTTTCAACCCCTGGGAGCTGGTGCTTGTTCACAGGTGTTATAACGACAGTAACACAGTTTACTGCTAATGGAGACAAAGACAACCAAAGCTTTGGAGGAGTGGATCATCAGTTTCCTGCTCCACCTTCTTAATAGAAGCAGCCTGTGCACCTAAATAAGTAGAAAGGGAAAATGAAAAAATGTATGGATATGGCTGATTTTAGCAGTTTTGGAGGGAATTTAGAGTGTGGGCACGACAAATGTTGATCGGAGAGATTTATTCAAGTTGGATAAAGTGTCTAATGTAATTTTCTTTAAGCAATCTTTTAGTGAAAACTTGTAGAAGTTCTCTCTAGCATTAGGCTAAATTTCAGAGGGTGAAAATTGCGTCAGTAGGGCAGAATATGATGTGAACCCAGAAGGATTTTGAAAAGTGGTTCACTTGTTAGTCCGTGGTGCAGCATGATGGGCAGTAGGATAAGGACACCCTTCATTTTATTTATATATATATAAAAAAGCATATCTGAATTGTCCCTTGTGGGTTATCACTTTCCTGGTAGAAAGCAAGATGGGGCAATGTGAGTGTGTCCTGATTAGAAGAGGAAAGATGATTGTGTCCATCAGAGGCAGGCTTTTGTAGGCTGAGCACTCAGGTGTGCATGCAATATTGCCTCCAAGTGTCTCTTGTGTAGTAGTATATAAACATATTTGCTGTCTCCTCAAATCACTCTGTTTTATGTTATAGACACCTTGGTTTTTTTTGTTGAATGTTTTATCACCTTGATAACTCCTGCCTTAGGTATGTCTGCCCCTCTCTCTCTAATTTCTTCACATCCCCTCCCCACGGTGCTCTCTCCTTTCTCTCTTACTGTTCTCAGTGACTCCTTTACCTGTTGGTTTTTTTCCACCCCTTACTGATGCGTTGCAACCTCAGTTGACATTTTTGCCTTCCCTTGGAGCAACGTTGAGGAAACACCATGTGGTGGATATAGGAAAGGGATGCAATGTATATGGAGTGCAGCTGTAGTGCCCTGGGGATCTGGACATCTGGTGTCCCCTAGGTTGGGAACTGACCCCTTCAAGCTCCCTATGTAACTTAAGTCAGCTCTGATCTTTGGTGGCGTAGACAAGCCAGCCATGAGAGCCCCTCTCTATCCCATTCATGCAAGGAGGGAATTTATAGGGGTCGGCAACACTGGCAGGTGATGCCCAGAGATGTTGCTGTGGGAAGCCTCTTGTTCCTGCTCTGGCTCCCCCAGGCATCTCCGCTCCTCCAGGTTCTGGTGCAGAAAGACAGTTTGAGTGGTGGCCAAAGGACAAGGAAACAGCGTGTCAAATGGAGGAAGGATTTGACAATGAGAGAATAGGTTAAGGCAGCCTGGAATAAGCAGGAGTTGAAGCTGGCCAGGGCCTGGGGACAGACCTGTATTTCCACAGTGAAGTGAGAAGTAACTGGCCAGAAGAATGTGAAGCTAGCCAGGATCACAGTTGATGGTGCTGCTCTGTATAAAGGTTTTCCATCCACCTTCAGGAACATTGGCCAGCCTGATCAGCCAGCCTCACCTGAAAGGCAGAGAGTAGTCAGAACCCCAGGTGCCCACAGCCTGTGCAGAGCTGTAGGATACCCTCTACATGGGCATCACCGGGAAAACTGTTGACAAGGCCTGCTTGTACAGAAAAGGGACTGTAGTTAGCTGCAACCTCGCTGTGGAGCACCTCCAGGCTAGATAGCGTGGGTGTCCTCACCACCTTGGCATCACAGTGACTCGTGAGCACTGTGCTGATAGACCCAAGTTACTTTAGAAAGAGCCTGCTCCCCTGGGAATGGGTTTATTTGGCTGAGAGTTGATATCTCGAAGTTAGACAGACCTGTCAAGGAGGGGCTGAGATGTGGAGGCGAGCTGTCTAAAAGACAAGTCTCTTCTCTAAGCAAGCTGTCTAGTTGCTGATGTCCAAAGCAGGTGGGCTGGATGGCCTATGGAGGTGCCTGTCCCCCATCAATGACTAGGAAGCAAGCCTGATTTGCTAGCTCATACTGCATCCCTACCTTCCCATGGGCTCCCTGGCTGTTGGCTAAAGTGACATGAGGGGAATCTGAATCAGGGTGTGCATGTGGGAGGTATCTACTATTACCCATGCTGAACGTGTATCGTTTGGTTGTCGTCCTGCTTCACAGCAGGCAGCTCTGCTCCTTTGGACTGCTAATAGCCATATTGCACCAGCTCTCTGTGCACGTCAGTAACGGCACCCTGTTCTCATACGGTGCTTTCATCAGGGATGAGACTGGCATTTTGAGTGCCGACAGTCAGGTACTTTGTTCCCCAGTGCTGGTTCCTGGTAGGTGACGGCTGTGAGCGGAGCAATGTGCGTGTGTGAACATGCGGCTGCTCCTCAGGTGCAGACACGTGAGGAACTCACTCTGACTCCTGAGCTCTTCATGCCACTGCCTTTTCTCTGCCTTTGCTCTCCAGATCCTCTCTATTCTTTGCCTTGGCAAGAGGAGGTGTCCCAGTGTGCTCAAGGCTTGAAAAAATGCGAGCAAAATTGGAAATGTTTCAGCTTTTTTGTACATGTTTCAATTTTTCCTTGCAGTTTACAGTGCTAGACGCACTGGATCTTATTACATAAAGATGTTGTTTCTTGTCATTAATCCAAGGCACGGTGGCTGTTCTTGGCACTTTCCTTCTAATTTACTCTTCTCCTTGGTGAATAGCTATCTCCTAACACATAAAGACTTGCTTTATTTTAGCCCTATTGATAGCATTTGCTCCTTAACCCTAGGATCAAGGGAAGCATTGTTTCCTGTTTATTTTCTTTTTTCCCCCCTCTCCTAATTTTATTCACGATACAAATGAAATAGAGCCCTCTGGCTGAAGCAATAGCAACCCATTAAGACCTGGACTCCTCTTCCTGGGGAGCAAGACTTTCCAGATTTGTCCATTCAGCTCAGATGGGAGTCACAGTGCAAAATTGTGGGTTCACTGGAGCAGGGCATTGGACCTATGTGCTCAGTTTTGTCTGGAAATGTCACTGAAAAATGCTGTGAGGATGGCTTTCCATGGCAAGAAAACAATTATCAGTGCTCAGCTGTTCGTTCTGTTATGAATATTACTAGAATACATCAATATTGATGCTTCAATATTTCTCCCTCTTTGCCTGATGCAGAAAGCATCACCATTACAGCTTTTCTATGCACAAGCGTGGTCTTTCAGTCAAGGACCTGGCTAGTGGATGAGCTGTGATGCAGCAGAAGTTTAAGACTGAAATAATCCAAATTCTCCCCTTATTTCCCTCTGAGGTTAACCTTAAGCATATTGCTGGACTCCTCTGTGCTTCTTGTTCATCTGAAAATAAGGATAATTCTGCTACACCTGTTGGGATGGCTAAGTTCTTGAGTAATTGAAGAAGCTGGGGCAAAGAAGAGGATGGGGAAACATAAGGAAATCTTGCATAACCGAGCACACCACCATATAAAAGTGCACAATTAAATTGGCGAGTGCCTTTTCTTAAGTGTTCACAGACCATATTTTTTCCCATCGGTCTCCTACCTCTGTCAAGTGCTCGAAGGAGGGTGCTCACTTAATGAGCAGCCAGATTACACTTTGTTTTCCTGTGTTTGTTCAATGCGTGGCTCTAGGCCTTATTGACAACACAGTTTAAATCCTGCTCTGAAGACAGGATTATTGATTTCCTCATAGTCTTTTTTTATCACGGTGGTATCAGAGCACTCATCATTATAGAGCCCAAGTGCTTCACAAACATTAATTTATCTTTACAACACTCCTGGGAGGAAGGGACTGCTTATACAGAGGGAATGACAATGGTTGAAATTAGAAGCATCCAGTAATTTTGAAATCCTAATTAGAGATACCTGGGACTAGTATTTTTCAGAACTTGCCAAGTGTAGCATTTGTTATGTTCCAAGTGTGGGAGCCTTCAGATGCAGAAGTGAACTGTTGATTGTTCCTCAAGATGGACTTGGGATTCTGGTCTGTAGTTTGTGATGAAAATAGCAGAATTAGTTAAGTTGCCTGTTTGAAGGAACTTTTTTTGCCTGCAGACCAGAGCCTTGGGACAGATGCTTTCTGTGCTAAGCATTCTTCTGACCCCATGATGACGGTGATAACCCATGGAAAGAAGTCCCTGAGGGCCTGCAATAGGTTACCAGATGGTGCAATTGCACCGCGCTCTCAGGAGACAATAGGATGTGCTGGGTGGGCTAGTTCATGTATGCGGGCACAGGAGAATGATCATGTGGGAGACTTCCTAATTGGATTTATTTTTCCACCAAAATTATAGAGCAGGGAAATCCAAATACATTTGATTCAGGCTTCTGGAATAGATGGCTTGGCCTACAGTTGGATGGAGGTCTTCCCAAGATGCCCTTCTCAGGGTAATAAAAATCATTCTCAGGGAAGCAAGGACCGAAGGTGGTATGTGGGTTGGGATGCAGGTCCTGGCACTTCACACCACATTGGAATTGTGCTGATGCTTTGCTCCAAATGATGCCATAGTTGCTGTTTCCCCAGCTTGCAGTGGTGTGAGACTCTTTGCTATGTATCTCTTGCTGAATTTCAAGGGAGCTGGGAGCTGCAGCCTCCTCAGGGATAATTGATCAGTAGGATCTTGCCTTGGCATCTGGTGGGATCATCCATCAATTATTTGTTTCAGAGCTGAACACCTGTGTTAAATTCTTGCCAGTTTCGCAAGCAGGGAAATATAGGCCTTGCTTTTCCCAAATGGGGAATATTTTGGGGAAATACGAGAATATTCCCATATGGGAAATATGGTTCCTCTGAGGGAATCTCCCTTTGGTCTCTCTTCCTATTTGAACTTCTGTCTGCGTTGTCTTGGGTGTTTCAGGTAAATATTAGTTATTTACTCTTTTGTACTGTTGTATTTTGATCTTCTCTGGAGAGCTTCTCATCACAACCATCTTTCAATAGAAAGGTTTTTCTTTCAATTTCATGGAAGCTTTGCCATGGAAAACATCTCATTTTCACAGAAAAGGATTATTTGGGGCAACAAGCATAATGCTGCAGGGCCTGCGATGCTTTCTCTAAGCCCTGAGTATCCATGTTCTGCAGTATGTTCTGGCTCATTATAACTGAGCAGGTTGGCTGCGGGGTGTGACATCAGCTAGACACCTTTTCTTACAATGTATTATAGCTGTCTGGCTGCTGGGATTTTCTGCCCCTGGATGCCCTGCTTCACAAAAAGGGTATGAACAGGGAGCTCAATGCAGAGAGAAAAGTTTGAATCCCGAGTGAGTGGCTGAAAGCCCCATGAGCAGCATTTCAGAATCCAAACAGTTCATCTTTTTTTTTTTTTTTGTTGTTGTAATAAATAGTTTGATTCAATGCCAAAAAGTACAGGTTTTTCTCTGGGGAGGTGAGGAAACATTATTCTGACCTGCTGCACTCTGCAGTAATTGCATCGCTGTTGTAGGGCTAGCAGCTCTACTTCTTGGCTTCCAGCTGTCATTGTTTGATCTCGGCCATACTGGTTGATTGTCTGAATGATGGGTTTATATGTCATAGTAAAATTTTGGTTTGTTTAGCCTCTCTCCCAGCTGTATTTGCAGGTCACAGATTACAACAATTAGACAAACAAGGACTAATCTTTCCATTGGTGTGCTGCTAGGATCCAGCAGAGAGAGATGCAGCTTTTTATTATCAGTTTTAGCTTCTTTTTAGGTATACATATTTGCTGTCCAATGGGACGTCTGGTTCTCTGTGTGCATCTTGATGAGGAGGTAAAAGGATGAAATTAGTGTGTTTTAGTGAGATTCTAAAATTTCCCAACTGAGAATTGGACTCCTGAGTTTCTATTTGCAGCAAATGATCCAGTCTGCTGTTTGAACTTTTCTCTCTGCTGCAGAATTAAATCACTTTGCCTGCTTTTTTCCAAGACAAGAGTGACTCCTATGCATTTGAGCAAGTGTCTTTTCTTTCTAGGTGTCACTAGAGCAATCTGTCTTGCTCCATTTAACAGAACATTCCGTCACTGATTTCTTCTCTCAGTGGCCAATGTCATCTCAATTTGCTTCTGCTGCAAGCCATCTTTGTGACACTGCTAATTGCAGCTTATGCAAAATTAGGCATCTCTTTGTCGTTCAACTTGAGATGCTGCACATTTGGATGTGGAGAGACAGCTGCTTTGCTAAGGCTATGACTGTGCCATCATTCAGAGTCAGGCACAAATTTTGCATGCCTGCACTCTGAACTAGCCCAGTGTGAGCAAAGTCAAAGCCATGCAGTTACTTGTGGCACTGAAATAAAGCAATAAATCATGTTGAGGGCACAGTGTGTTATGCTGGGCTCAGTGCTGTGCTAATGTGGTCGCAGCTTCACGCTAGTTCTGAGCACAAGTGTGACATGTACGTTACACTGTGTGGATATGATTTTCGCATGAAACTTCTCAGAGCTGAGCAAGAACAAGGCTAGGGCAGGTCTCGATCTTCCTGAAGCTGTGAAAACATGCTTACACAAGTTTTGCCCACTCAGAAAGAAGTGTAACACACGTTACTTCACACAGGGGACACTGCCTTATAAACCACCTTACACTTGGGAGAATGGAAGTGCAATGCTTGTTCCTTTGCTACAAGGGTGCCAGTTTTCAAGACTTTTCACTGAAATTGCATGAAGCAGAAACTTGCTTTCAGGCAGCATGTTTTCTAAGGAAAGCTGATATCACCAGTTGCACCACTTACTTGGTCTTGCAGTTCTCATACATCACTGTGAAAGCGAGGAGAGGCTGCCCAGAGTAACCTCTGTGTTCTCCTTCTGCCCCTAGGAGAAATTGGTCCTGCATGACCTGTGCATTCAGGGACATTGCTCTGAAGTGATGTTGATGTGGCTGTAGGTGTGCTTGGTTCTTTTCTGAGTTTGTATTCCACCTGAAAATGAAGGGCAATTTTTGCACCCTCCCTTGCACCACTATATAGTAATTTTTAGAAGTGCGAAGTGGATTTATTGAGCTGAAGGTGAAACAAGCTCCATTATCTTTTTCAGCTTTGGCGTCATATATTGTAGTCTAGGTGCTGCTCCAAAGCACGCTCTTAAGATGAGCCTGCAGCCATCTGTTTGATATTTATGAGATTGTAATTTTATATCAGGGAATTTATTATTCTATATTAAAAGGGAAGCGTAAAATAAACCAAGCTAAAGGGCATACAACCTTTCAAAAGGTTTTCAGCCAGTTAAATCTTTCTCGCTTTCCTATATATACACTGTTTGAAAGCAAGATAATAGAACAGCTGGACATGATTTCTTTTAGCTCTACGTAGAGGTTGCAAGCCAAATACAACAGGCTACTCCTTTTGAGGGGGCAAAATGACTTCTTTACTTTTTTTGGGAAAAAATTGCTGACATTGCAGCTGACTTATTTAAATTACAGGATAAAAGCGGCCTGTTGATCAGTGTGTTTAACTGTTCCAGCACCTTTCTACATCCCTTAAAATGGCTGTTGGAAGCAAGATGTGTTCCGGCACTTTCCTGAAGTGGTTTTACTGCTTAGTAGTGGATTTGCAATATTTGTGGTTCAAGCTTTATCACACTCTCAAATCCTTGTAGATCCACTTAGGTTCTGGTATGGTTATTTCCTCCAGAGCTTTTATTTTGTTCATTTTTTTATTTTTATTTTTTTCAAGCCACCTTCATTCACTGCAAGTCAAATTTCCCATAAAAGGGTGATGACCCACAACTTGGCTGTTGCTTGGCTTCTAGGTGGACATGGGTGAGGAATTCTCATCTGCTTGGACTTCATCAGGAACCTATGTGCATGCAAGGTCATCCTTAGCTGGTCTTGTGAAATTAAGATGAATTGCGATTTCTGTGCAGAGACGAACTGTTTGCCCCACAGAGAACACTAACAGATATCCATATCATTTTCTGAACCAAGGTTCTGCTGGATCTTTACTCTCTAGCAGATATGAAATGTATGCTGTAAAGCTTTGCAGGTAATGTTAATTCATATCAGTTTTCTGTGCAGATGCAACCATGAAATATGATTGCTTTAGTTGGTTTAATTACCACAAGCAGCTGTTGGCCCAAGCAGCTGGGAGGTGCTACTGCCAAGATAAAATGAAAGAACCAGTGGGATATTTGTACACCATACTAAGTCATGCCCTCTATATAAAGGGAACACTAGCCCAGGGTGAGGGCATTTGTGTTCAACTTGCTTCAGTGCGGCCAGAGCAGGAAAAGTGGCATCTCAGGCACAAGTATAGCCTATCACTTGCTTTGTATATAATTTCATTAGTACTATCATTAGTACTCTTGTTTTCTTCTGTCTTTGTGTTGTTTTATTAAACTGTCCTTATCTCAACTCCTAGGGTCTCATGTTTTTTCTTCCTCCCAATTTTCCTTCCGGTGCCACAGGAGGGGGGAGTGTGTGTGTGTGTGTGAAGCAGAGGGTGAGCGGCTGTGTGTTGTTTAGCTGCTGGCAGAGTCTAAACCATGACACATATATATGCTGTACACAAGTTTATCATGTGGATGCGTTTCTTCACTTTGATTTTGCAGGGATGAACATAGTCGTGACCAGTCCATGCTTATGGATTTTATATATGGGTTACCTGAGTTAAACACAGTGCAAGACTTAAATGTCTGTTATCTGAATATTATAGCACAAAAGCGCACATTTGAAAGCACACTGAGGTTCTCTGTGTTTAACAAGACATGTCAATGTTGTTCCAGTTTTCCCCCAAAATCCTTCCACTCTGCAAGTGAAGATTCAACACTTCCTGGGACTAGAGAATTCTGCCACATTGTAGTTTGAAGATAAATGGATAAGCAAAGTATGATAAGCTAAAGCCAGTGAGATTTCTTACTGTGGCAGCATATTTTAAAGTCTGACCCTTATCTCAACAGGTGGGGTGGAGTGATCTTAGAAATCAACAGGAAGCTTGTCTTAAGAAGCCTGTGTTATAGTTCTGAGTTGTGACATTGGGTGGCTTGCTGAAAGCTGCTTAACTCGGGAATCTCAACTGTGGAGTACAGATGCTTTTTGCTATTATAATCATGCTTTTAATACGTTTACTAGCTAATGTGTCTATATTTGTAGCAAAGCTTGTCAGTAGGGTGCTCTTCACCACTTGTTATGTCATATTATTCATGGCAGAACACTGCAAAAAAATGGAATAACACGGGGGAGAATTAGGCCCTGTTCTCTAATTGTTCTTTTAATGGATTACTCTAATTAGAAATGCATTATTTAATAATTAAAATGCACTATCTTGTAATCTGTAATGATTTAAGTGGTTAGTCTTTGCAAGACCTGAAGAGGAGATTTAAAACCAGGTAGAGAGCTCTTCTGTGTCATCTGAACAACATGCACACCATCACTAATTTACGCTTAACCCTTGCTTGTTGCCAAAATGCTTGTATGTACATACATATATAATCTCCTTTGTCTTTTTGAAACTTGGCTTTGTCTTCAGCGGTGGGTTTTCTTAGGCAAAGCTTGTGCTTTATGGCTTCATGTAAATCCCATGAATTGCTGGATAGCCATACTTAATATGACCTTTCAATAACAAACACATACTCTAACTTTGTAGGAAGCTTTACTTTTTCTGCAACTCTCCAGACTTTCCATACTACACTTTTTGAATATTATGAGAAATTGAACTTTTAGCTCTGTTTCCTTAAGGAAAGGATGGTGTCTGCACCATCCACCTCTTGAACCCTTTGGTCCTACTTCAGTCCCTTTTGACAGAGGACCAAAGGTCTCGAAACAGAGCTGTTGCAAGTAGGCCACGTAGGCTTAAGACCATACAAAGGCCTCTGCATCAGAAATCCTGCTGCATGCACTCACCCTTTATCAGGGATTTCATGTGGCTATTCAGCCTTGGAGCAGCTGCAGTCAAGGGAGACCCTGCCTCCTGCAGAGCCCCTGCCTGTGCCTTGGGAGCCTGCCATTTGTTCACATTAGTGCTGGGTCCTGCCAACAGGCAGACATCCTCACCCCTCAGCAGCCTGTGCAGCTTAGAAGATGAATATTTGACCACAGTAGAGATGAGATTTTTTTTTTGGTAAATTTATTTCTAAAAACTGTTTTTCCTGGGTGCTCTACCACTGAAACACATCTGATAGCTGACCTCCAACCTGAAGATTGCTTCCACCTCCTCTTCCTTCTGCTTGGAGGTTATTTTTCTGTCCCATCCAAGTGACTCAGCAGTGATTACCCTCAATCTTAATGCAGCTCACGATGGGAAGGCGACTCAACGGAGGAGTCTTGTGTTTCTCTGCAGGGCCTTGGAGACAGCCATGCTGTACCAGAGGACACTTGCAGTTGATCTCCTCGTGTCTGGCATTGCAGTGAGGCAGACGTTCCAACTGCAATACATTAATCTCCAAGCACTGTATGGAAAATTGTCACTAAGTGCCACTGTTGATTTTTTCGCTTTTTGAGCAGGGTGGAAGTAGTTATTTGTCCTTATACTTAAAGTCCTGAATAAGCAGCATGCCTTGCTTTAGGTTTCTGTGCATTTTCCTTAGCTATGCTATTAATTTTCCTAGGATTAATGCTACCCAGAGCACCGGTGCCTGGCATAAAAAGATAGAGCTCTGTCTTTATTCAGCTATAGCTACGAACCTGAAGCAGTTTGTACTGTGGTCACCACAGTTACCAAAAGACATGGATCATTGCCCTTGTGCTGCCTAAGCATGCAAGAGGCTTTGGCTATAGCTGTGATATAACTTTGAAAAAGCGCTGCTTGTGTGTAAGCCCTGATGACATAATTGAACCAAATGCTAAGTGTTTTCTGCCTCTTATTTTCCTGTTTGTGTGAGACTTGGGACAGCTGCAGCGGAGGCACCAGAGGATCCTTTTTGGTTGTGATGGCGTGTGGAGTCAGCCCTTTTGTATTTCTGGTCTGAAGATCTGAGATCGTTGCGTTAGTTTTCTGCATCTTTCAACTCAGGGGATTTCTTTGTCTCGTTTTCAAATGATATTACCTGGAATGGCTGCTTCTGCTGTCTCAAGCCTAAATTTGCATTTCACAGAATTTGGAAAATCTCTCTAGCTGGGGTTAAGGTCAAACCAGCTTCCCACATGAGTTTGTCTTTCTCAGCCTTTTTGTATTCTATGTATGAGCCTAATCTTTCCACTAAAGAACCATATTTCCTCAGACTGACATATTTGAGCTTTAAGACTGTCATATGCATCTACTGATTCATCTTTCCATTGATGAAGAGTAAGAGAGGAAGGTCCCACACTGGTAACTCTCTGCACAGAAGAGATTCGTTGCCTTGGCATCTCTGTGCCCTATTTTCTGTCATCCTTCCCTTCATCTAAAAGTCGTGTGTGTCTGCTATGCTGGGAGCCCACTGCAAGGAGAAATTACATTGCCTGCCCTTAGAGGCTGCAGAGGAAGAGCCACCCCACTCCACCCTAATTTCATGCTGCTGCCTTAAATGTCATAGCTTCTGTGGTTCCCTTGATGGTCTGTGGTGGAGGGAAGAAATTGTCTTGCTGTTTAGCTTTGCACAGCATCTGGCACATGGGTCCGGAGGAGACCAGGGCATGTAAGCACCGCATTTGTGCAAACAATTAGGAGTGCTAATTGCATACTCTCAGGCAGCAGAGGAACACTTCAGAGCCTGGGCAGAGGAAGGCTTTGCTTTGTGAAGAGAAGTGTCAAAACACTCAGTCTGTCCTGGGTACCATCAGTACAGTTTTTTGTGGTGTTGACAACTTTCCCTTAACCTTTGTGGGCTCCCGGCACTACTCACCTGTGGCCTAGGAGGAGCTGTTTTGGTTTAGCTTGCACACAGTCTTTATTGCATGCTGTCCCCAAGACTGGCATTCTCCCTGCCTTGGCTTAGTGTGTCCCAAAATAGGGTCTGTGCCTGTTGCAGGGTCTTCCTTCTCACGGAGGCAGGATGGCAGCCCAGGGCTGCGGGAAGAGTATTAGTCTATTGATGCTGGTTGGTCTCCATATGGGATAGGGGCTCCTCTACCCTTCTGTCATCTCTGCCCAGACCTTGCTGCTGGTCTGTCATTAGCTCCAGGTCTCTCCCCACTGTCACCTCCCACCTCAGTGGCCAAGGATGTGCATCAGACCTGGCACACCTTGCCATTGCACCAGGTGTGACTACTTGGTCTTGTCAGGTGGCATGCAGCAGTATTTAGGGGGACCTGCCCAAAGGGGACAGAGCTGTTAACTGTATCTGAGTGAGGTAACTGGCTTTCTTACAGAAAAAATAAACACATCCCCTCTTCCTTCCTCCTTGTTATACTTCGCAGTTGTTTGCATTTTACCCCTTCCAGGCTATCTCTTTCTTTTGAAATGAGAGAAAAAATGGCTCTGTAAAACCTTTGCTCATAATTGACAGAGCTGCCTTGACACTGAGACACAGAGAATGAACCTGACTGAAGTAGGGAAAAAACAAATGGTGTTCCTGTTCATCTGAGAAACAAAAGAATGATTTTCTCTTTTTCTTATTTTAATAAGTCTATACATGAAATGAAAAGGAGAGAAGGCAACACAGAAGAGTTTAAATTCTGCACCAGGGAAGATTATGGTGTGTTCTAGTCCCTACGTATGGTGTATAATTAAACCCAAAATAGAGCAGTGAACTGAGGGAGGGAGGTGGGCTACAGGACCAAGCAGGAGGGGGCAGGGTTACTCACTTCAGAAGCACTATCCAAAAATAAGTTCCTATTTCTTTCTTCTGCTTTGTTTGACAAATGGGCTTGGTCTCATTTAATCCCATTTCTGATTTTCTCTTTCCATCTCCATCTGCCTCCATTCTCTCTGCAATGTTACCGTAACTATTTATTGGAAGCATACTGGGCCATGATGTCCCCAGCTGAGGCTGGATCTGCTGTGCTGGAGTTGTACTTGCAGTGAAGGAGACTGGTGTGTCTGCCCAGGGAGCATTGGGGAGTGGTGGGCTGCAGAAGCTCAGTCTGTGTTGACTGTAGCTTTATCTCGTCTAATTAGCTCTGTATTTTGGGGTTTTTGTATTTGGTTGTGTTTTGTCTCGTTTTTTTCCTGGACTGGAGCCTTTTTCCCTCAGTCTGATTATATTTCAATATGTATTTTTTTCTACCTACTGCATGCCCCATGCCTTTCACCAGCCTTACATAGGTTCTTTTTTTGCTTCTGTATCTTATGTAGCTTTAATGTATCTCCTTTGTTTGTTTTCCTCTTTCTCTTTTGTTCTATTTGCACATCTTCCTGCTTTTTCTGTCTCTCTTCCCTCCCATTAATGCTTGATGTTGCTCTATTTTCCTCTCATTGTATTGCTCTCATCTCTGGGATTGTGGTGTCTCCCCTGGCATGTGGCTAGCCTAAAGCCTGCTCCCTAGTCCTTTACTTCAGCAGGTAGCTGCAGAACAGGAGGTGCTTTCCCAATGTGTCAGAAGGTGAAATAGTTGTCTCAATGCTGAATTTAAAGGCAGATAGAGGGGGAGGCATGATTGTTTTAGCAAAAAAATATTTGGTGAGAAAAGAATACCCCTGGTAATTTCCTACTTCCTTGTCTTTTTCTTACACTGTTGTCTTACACTGCTTTTCTTTCCTTCCATACACTTGCTTTGCTCTGTTTGATTTTTCTAGGGCATCATACTTATAATATAGCCACAAGGTAAAGGCCAACGGGCTTGTGAAGGAAACTGCTTTGCAAGAAAGTGAGAAATTCAGGTTAATTGGATGCAATCGGGTCAAAATTTAGTTAATCTTTGAGTGGGTGGGTGTGTTAGCACAAGGCTGTGTATGCATGCCCGGTCTGGGGGCTGATCCAGGCATATTCGTTTCCAACTTTATGTGAATATGCACATTCCCTTGGAGACTGGGAGAGTGATGTGCATCAGGGGGAAATGACAGGAATACAAGAGTGACATCTCTTCATGTCACAGCAGAGAAAATTATTCCTTCTCTGGCAAGAGAACAAGGCTGCCACATCCTAGAGTAAGGGTAGCGGTAGAGCTGTAACCTAATAAACAAGAGTTGAAAGAGCAAATGTAGCATCCGTCTGCAGGAAAGGATGCTCTGTATAGAGGGCAGAGGAACATTGCCCATGTGAAGGATGAAGAGAGGGAAGATTCTCTCAGATATCTGTATTGATTTTTGTGTGATTAAGGAACAGGTTTAGTTTTTCAAAGTCATCTCATTTTGTTCATTTCCTGAGATGTCCGCTGTACCTGAATAGGATTGGAAGTTGAGAAAATGGATGCTGAAGTTTTGAGGGGAAAAACATCATTGAATCCTCCAGACTGGAAGGGACATCTGAAGTCCAACCCTCTGCTCAAAGCAAAGTCAGCACTGAACTTGGGCTGGGCTGCTCAGTGCTTTGTCCAGTTGGGTTTTGAAAACATCAGAGGATGGAATCTGCACCACCTCTCTGGGCAATGTTTGCCATAGCTTCACTATCTATGTATGGAAAATGCTTTTACTTCCCAGTTGCGTTTAAAGACTATTGTTTTTCTCCTGACATGTACTGCAGTAAAAAGCCTGGCTCCCTCTCCTTTTATGTATTGGATGGAGGCCTATTAGGTCCTTCAAATCTTCTCTCCAGGCTGAACAAGCCCACTCCCTCAGTCTCTCCTTGCAGGGCAAGTACTTCAGCCCCTTGAGCATCTTGGTGGCCCGTCACTGAACCTGATCCAGTTTATCAACATCTTCCTTGTACTGAAAGATCCCAAGCTGAGCCAAATATCCATATATGGTCTAGCAAGTACTATATGAGGGGAAATAATCACTTTCCTTAATCTACTGGTTACAGTCGTGTGAATACAGCCCTATATACTCTTAGCTGCCCATGCTACTTGGGCAGAGCATGGACTCCTGAGCTTTTCTTTGATGATATCTGATTTGGCCAGTTGTGGCATCTGAGTTAGGGTCACCCTAGTTGAGAGTTCCCTATCTTGGTCCTGAACTGAAGAAACATGGTTCAGCTTCTCTGCTGTGAATTTGCATGTGGGAGAGGCAGTGTCCTGGGAGGATGGTAAGGTGTCTGAAGATAAGGTGGAGCTGCTGACCTTGTCATCCGTGAAAGAGGAGGATTGGATAGTGAGTGGAAGCTATTGCAGAAGGATCTGCTGCTTGGATAAGGACAAGCTTGCCTCTTTTAGGGAAAAGCCAACAAAAATAACTTCTCATAATCATTCAGTTAGAAATAGCAAAGTTTTGGCATCTATCATTTAAGTAGTATTAAATCAGATCCATTGGATCCAAACCACTTTGAGTTTCTATAACCAGATACTCATGGCTGAACACATGCCACCAGGTACCACTAAAATCGCTGAAATCTTATTTAGGTCTGCGAGGTAACTGTAATGCTGTCTGTCATGCAGATAGATATATAAAATATATAGTAATTATACGTAATTATAGATAATATATAATTATTTAAATGGAACTTAAATAATTTAAAATTGTTGCTATTATTTCATATAATGGAAGAATTTCAGTCCTTGAGCAGTCTTTGGCCTCTCTGTGTGGTCAAGGGCAGAAAGCATGCCTGCAAAAGTGCTGCTGGAGCAATCTATTTGGACTCTCCTGTGGACTTGAAAGTCTAAATCCCTCTGTAGCATGATGGATCTTTGCCACTTACACAATGAAATCTTGTCTTCATGCAAGTGGATGTGCTCACCTGCATGTCCTTGCATGACCGCTAAGCTATGGGTTTATGAAAATATAACCTGCGGTAGATGTTCAAAAGCTGGTTTGCTTCCAGTGCTGGTTCTGTATGACCATGTGATTATGGGCTAGGCTTATTCACCTGTATATCTTTGCTGTAAGTATGATATTAATTAATTACAAGGTGTTTCCTAAATGGTTTGAATGTTCAGAAATAAAGTAGAAAGTCAGCAAGAGGAGTAACAGACAACTTACAGGGAGAAGCCATTCAGAATTGCAAGCAGAGTCCCGTTTCTTCTGAATTCGGTTATAAATCATTCATGATTAGGGTCTGTAGGAGGATACCAGAAAATGGAGATGTAGAAAATTCCTAGGAAACTGGAAAGAGCTCACTATCCTGATGTAACCTGAAATGAATAAAAGCCTTTCTTCAAAGCTTGGAAATAGGACTTGCTGAAGCTGTGCTCTGTCTACTTTTAGGAGAATTTCCAGTGGAGCCGAGAACTTAATATTGTAACAGATTAAAGGGAAAGGCCCCACTAATGAGTTAGGCCAACTAGTGGCCCATGAACTGTGTGAGTGCTCACATGCTTCACGTGACTTCCCATTTTTAGTCTGTCACAGAGCAGGGCTTGGCTGACAGAAGAGCTGATGGGTAAGTTGGAGCTTCAGGCTGGTGTAGGAGGTAGATTGAGGCAAACTAGTCACTCTCCCTCAGCAACATGAGGTACATGGTGACTCTTGGCTGTGTGGCAGCTGTCTGATGTAGTTGGTTGGAGTAAGAGCTTGGAGTTCGTCCATGCCTGTGCTGCAAAGTAAGCACACACCAGATACTTCAAGGTTGTGATGGCCTTTGCTTTACAGTCTTTTAAGCTGGCTGAGCAGATGGTGGGTCACTGTTATTGGAGCCATTTTGGCAGCACCTTCCAGACCAGGGAGCCCCAGTGCACCACCACTGAATGTAAAGGGAGCAAGATCTTGGAGAGAGAGCTATGACTGCAAGGACTCACGAGCTGCAGCAGGAGGTGTAAGAAAGGGGATGGGCGCTGTGGTTCCTTCTGCCTTTGGGGGACTCCTTCACTTTGGGCTGTTGATACACAGTCTGGAGAGACTCCCCTGATCCAGGAATGAGGTGACTTTGTCAAGGTGGCAACTGAGCTTTGCTGCTCCAGGAGTGGAAGCCTGGTACCCTCTGTACCCTCCTGAGAGTGCTGTATCCTGGTTTCAGCTGAAATAGTTAATTTTCTTCCTAGTAGCTAGAACAGTGATATGTTTTTGATTCAGTGTGAGAGTATTGTTAACACATTGATGTCTTTGTTGTCTTTATACTAAGTCAAGGACTTTTGAGCTTCTCATACTGCCCTGCTGGTGAGGACTCAGAGTACAGAAGGAGCTGGGAGGGAACACAGCAAGGCCAGCTGACCCAAGTGATCC
This sequence comes from Baryphthengus martii, assembly GCA_013396935.1. Taxonomy (NCBI): domain Eukaryota; kingdom Metazoa; phylum Chordata; class Aves; order Coraciiformes; family Momotidae; genus Baryphthengus; species Baryphthengus martii. The sequence continues at coordinate 363,681 of VWZK01015411.1, read as the reverse complement.
AAAGGGGTATTCCATACCATGTGATGTCATACCAAGTATATAAACTGGTGGGACTTGGCTGAGGGACACCACAGCTCATGGATTGGCTGGACATCAGTCAGTGGGGTTGTGAGCAATTATATTGTGCATCACTTGTTTTGTGTATTTTATTATTCTTCTTCCTTCCTTTTCTGTCCTATTAAACTGTCTTTATCTCAATCCTTGAGTATTCCTTTTTTTTTTTTTCTGATTCTCTTCATCCTGTTGTGGGAGAGAGTAAGCAAGTGGCTATGTGGTGCTTAATTGCCAGCTGGGGTTAAACTACGACAGAATCTTAAGCCCCTTCAGGATCTTAAGCCCCCAAGGAGGGTGGTAGATCAGACAGGCAAACAGGTTTACGTGAGGTTGCATCGGTGAGGGACTCTGTACCTTTTTTTTTTTTGGCTGTAGCTATGTAAAGGCGGCCCACAGGCCCCTGGCAGAAACACTTTCAAACATCTTTATCTGTGGCTGGCTAAATGCTTGTGATTAGTTTTAATTCCAGCTATTTTCAGAGATTAAAGCACTGCTTTCCTTGCATGGCCTTGTGCTTTTAATTAGCCAAAGAAAACCCATGCTCTACAAAACGCCTTTCCTTTGTCCAAATGGAGGAGAGCTTTATCGTTTCTGCCGCAGCTTCTCTTTCAGAAACGCGAAGCAGGATCCAGTAGCTGGCAGCCCAGAGAACTGCCAGGAGCCTGTGCTGCTTCAGGCTGTTTCCCTGGCGTAGGATGAAGGGGGTGTAGAACCCCTTTTGCTGCATATGTCTGTTCTGCTCCTTGGTGAGCATCACCTGCCACAGTGGGGACTAAGGATCTGTGGTGCACATGTGCCATCTCCCCTGGGCTGCTCTCTGCCGAGTGGCATATGCAGTGCCAGGAGGCAGTGCTCCCCTCATTGCTTTAGTCAGAGGCACCTTTGCAGACCACCCACCTGCTGTTTCTGCAGGCATCCCTCACTCCTTTCTTCTTTGCTGTAAGCGCAGATTTTTCAGATAAGTGATACAATATCATCTTATTTTATGTGCTATCTGCCATGCTAGCCATATTCTCTGAACACAATAGAACAAATTACTTTACATAACAGAAGTAGGCAATTCAATAATAGCAAGAGCGGAGGGAAAGGGGAAATCAACCACTGAAGAAACGAGACACACATTTCCAGCTATGAACTTTAATATTCATATGAGTTAAATTCAATGCAAGACTGATTCTTGTGGGCCAGTCCTGAAACGACTGAAACACCTTAGTAGAGTGTGATATGTGGGGAGATCCAGGAGGCTGTTTTGCCGCCTGAAATGCAGCGGAGAAGGTAGGGATATGGGGAATGTCCTTAGGCCAGATCAGTACTCCATCTACAAGAGCTGTTGGTGTTACCTCCTCCTAAATTGTGTACTGCGATCAAGGTCATAGCTATGTTTTACCAACCCTCCCCGTTTCTGTTTGGTTTTGTTATTTTGGTGTTTGTTTATTTTTTTCCCTTTGATATAATGACCAGCACTGCATATAATAATCTAGGTGTGATCTCACCCCTGAATTATAGAGGGCTCAGCACTGTCTTTGTATCACTTCATCCTGTTCCTCCTGCATTTTGACACCGTGGTGGTGTTTTTTGCCACAGCTGCACAGTAAGCTGAGCTCAGCATTCAGCTGTTCCTATTAGCATCTTGATTCGTTTCTTTGTTGAGACAGTTATTTCATAAATCGGAAAGAAGTGTGATAATGTATGGTTTTCTCCTCTTTAGAGATATTATTTGCATTTATCAGCATTGAATATAACTTATTATCACATCGTCTATTTACTTAGGTCTCACCTAGGCTCTTCCCTGTTGCTGTTGGTCTTGGCCACCTCAAATAGCTTGGTGGTGTCTGCAATTTTGTCACTCACTGGGTGTTCTCATTTTCAGATAAGTGTGTTTAACATGTGACACAGCCTAGAAATGAATCTCTGTCCATTACAAAAATAATTCACTGCCATTGTAAGGATTTTAATCCTCTTGGGGTATACACATAGACTAATTTTATTTATTCAGTAGCTTGTCATGTTTGAAATATTTGGAAGATGGTAAGATACGATTTTCTTTATTGTGTATAAAAAAAAGTGTGGAGTTTGTCACAGCATATTCTTTTGAATGTTTAGATACTCTATTTTTAAAGGTTATTTCATCCTATTTGCTAGGCCTAACTTAAACTCCCTCATCTAGAGGTCTTGGGATTGAGTCCTAAGATGCTTTCCAAATGCAATGTGTGGCCTGTTAATTCCCCAATTTTGGCTGATGTTACTGAGTTTTTAAGTGATGGAGATTCCTCCTATTGCAAGGCATTTAGAGATCAATGCTGTAATATTTAGGAGTAGCAGCTTCTTGGTTTTTATCATATTAATAAAAGCTGCTGCTCCTCCTGGCCCTTCACCCCTTAGCTGCATTGTTTCACTTTCAGTATAGAAGGGGATGGAAAAGAGGCCAAAGCAAGAATTTTTAAAAGGGGAAATGTTAAACTAGTTTCTTTTAAATGAATTGGATATTAATGAAGTTATTCAAGTGCAAGGAAGACGATAGCTTTTCGTTGTACGATGTGAACGGTAAGAAAGTGATATTTGGGGCGTGTTTGAGTGAAGTGTGACTTGAGACAAAATATGGAAATGGGTCAGCATAAGAGCAAATGGAAGCATGCATGAAGGGTGCAGTGGAAGGGAGGCTCAGGGAAACTGTAATGATGATTAATAAGGCTCCTCTACTAACTAACATTTCCCATCTGTACATCTGAAAGCTGTTCAGATATGTAGCACAGTTTGAGTTCTACAGGTAGTAAAGGTAGGTAAATTAGATATGAAATTACAAACCAATGCATCAGAGGAAAAGTTCAGTGCAGTCTTGGGCTGTACTGTTAATGCTATTACTGCTGTTGTTTTTAGCTCTGTTTCCTAAGAAAGTGAGGTGGAGGTTATCAATGCCCCCCTGTAAGATCTTGTTGGCCAAATTCAGTCTCATAACCTGAGGTGGATTGATGGAGGAGAGCAGTCCTACTGGTGCCCTCACTAAAGAAAGGATGGATAGAACAGAGAGCATATATCCTGCTTGGAGCACCAGCTACTAAAAGGCAGTGACTGCTTGGCCTATCAGCCTGCCATGCCAGATGGCCAGCTGGCACTTGTGTGATGCAGGAATAGCCATGGTGGCTGCTGACACTTGCCACGATGGTAGGACATGCTGTGCTGAGTAGGGTGTATTGGTGGTAACAAGGGATGGACCTAGGCTAGGGAGATGGTCAACTGTGGGAGAAGCTAGAGAGGAAGTAAAACATTGAGGTGTGATGCCGATTGTGTAGAGTTGTAGGAGAAGTCAATATGAGACATGTTGCAAGATGTAAGGAAGATGGGCAAACCCAGATAGGATGAAAAGAGTAGTTTTCTAAGCAGAAAAACTAATGATGCCCCAAGTTTGCATCTCATCCCCTGCAACTTTCTCTCTCTGAAGTAGGAAGGGGGACCCTCAGGAGAAGTGGGGCAGAGACCTATTCCTGAAATGAGGATTTTTGAAGGCATAACACACAAGAGCTTTGTAAATTCTACAGTTCAGAGTATCTTGTTTTTGCTATTATGTAGGAGTACTACACTATTGTAGTAGACCCTTTATAAACATAGGAAGAGAAGATGGTCCCTGCTTTAAAGATTTTGGATTTTAGGTGTACAGTAAGACATTGTAATCTAGACCAAGTAGTACTTGGAGTACTCTGAGCGCTGGGGGGATTGAGGGTGAAAAACACGGGAAATGCCGAAGGATCTGGAAGGATTGAGCTGGGATTTTTAGCAGGAAAGATTGAAAGCGCCAATTATGAGTTAACTTGGCAACAAGCCAATGTGGAAGCCTGGAAGGAATTTAAGACAATAGGAAAAGTTTCTGTCCCAGGGGTGAAGAGAATTTACTTTAAGACTAGAAATGCTGGACACTTAAGGAGAAGGAAAGGGACAAAATATTTTGAATATTCAAGAGAGCTTTGTGCCTGTGAAGTTGTTAAGCTGTTGAGTGCCCTTTGGCTTGTGACACTTGCAGCCCAGCTCAAAAGCATTAGAAACTGTGTTGCTAGGATCCCTCTAGTCAGAGCCTAGAAAAAAGGCCTGACGGTTGTGTGTGTCTGTCACTGCTGATTGGCATATTTTCTAGGGAGAGAAGCATCAGCTCAAGCACAAAAATGAAGAAGGAACATGGCAATTACCAGTTAGCCAGACCGGAAGCCTTATCACTGTTTCCTTGACTGTAGTCAAAAGCCACGAGTCTTAAGAGTATCCTAGACTTTACTGGGTATCATCATCAGGAATGATAAAGGCTGGGAGCATTCTGATCCATAGTGGCAGCAGTTTCCAGCTATTGCTGCAGTCCAGGAGGGACCACTTATGGTTTCCTTTTAAAAAAGGGGATCAGAAGGCCACAGCAGTCAAGAACATAAAATGTATGGAGAGAGCACAACAGAAAAGGAGTTACCTACAGAAGGAGGGAGACCAGCTGTATCACAAATCAGAGGAGGCCAGGCAGAAGCAAGAGATGTCAATACTGAATTCCAGGAGGATGCAGCAGCTCAACATTTAAGGCTGTGCTAAGGTCAAAGAGAATGAGCCAAGAGAAAAGCTCATGGTTTGCAGAAGATGACATCATTAACTCTCCCAAGCAGCTCCAACGCTCTGGCTCTGCCAGAGCTTGATCTAAAACCAGGCTGAGTTTATGCCGTATATAAAAATGAGGTGGCATTTCCCCCCTCCCTGCTTTCATGAGAAGAGAGGGGGCCGCAAAGTGAGAATATGTCAGGGCAAGGGTGGGAATGCTCAGGGAGTATAAGTAGTGACATCCAGCAAGGTGGCAGGAGAGTAATGCAGGGGAAGAATCTCAGAATCATGATAATGGGGCAGTGGAACTGGGAGGGGAGTGGAAGGAGTGGGAAGTGATGCAAAAAGAACAAGAGGTGAGGAATACCCCAAGGGATGTGAGAAAGAATAGAAAATATCCTAGGAGCAGTGAAATGGCAGCAGCAGACAGGGAGCAACATCATTGAGATTTAGACCGATTTTACATTGGAAGGAAGCGATATGTGCTCTAGCTGCTCATAATACACGTGGATAAGCTGCAATCCTGCATGCGTACACTTTTTCAATGATAAGAAAATGAGTAGCAAATTAATTAGGAACTGGGACCACTGTTCAGATTGGCTGGCAAACCACAAAGAAAAGATGGTCAAGTGCCATGACTGCAAAGGATGTTGGAGCTCAAAGAAAGCTTGGGCATTTGGCACTCAGACTACATGAGCTAGATAAAACATTGCAAAAAAAAATTGTCTGGCAAAGAAATCTACTTATCCTGAAACTGGCCTGTGTCACTGCAGCACCCCAGTGCAATACAAGCTTGTAGCTGTATTTTCCCCGAACACTGAGCTAAACAGGCAGAGGAATGTTTGCCTATCTTACAGAAAAAGCCCATGTGAAGAGGATAAGGATGTTGCGCACTTCTAATGCCAGGTTAAGTCTGAATTGTTGGTCTAGCCTCTCTGACAGTGACTGATGTGGAAGGTGACAGCTGTCTGAACGGTATCTCTACCTTCTGGGGTATTAATTAGCATGAATCACAGCAGCTGTACAAATGCAAGCAATAATTTTTTATAAATTGGAAATGGGGTGTTAAGCAGGGTTTGCTTGGCCTGATTTGTGAAGGTCCAACTCAAAATGATGAGAGCAAACTCATCCTGGACGGGGAGGAGGTGGAATCCAAATGAGCATTGGAAAAGTTAATGCTGGTGTCTTCTTCAGCTACTGCAACTCAACAGCTGCCCTCATGTGATGCTTTGCTTGCTCCATGCTTCAGCTCAAAACTGTTGCTTGTCTGCCTATGATCCCTATATGCTTAGGCACTTCAAAAAAATCAAAATCAGGCAGCAAATGTGATTGCCTTGATGATTAAATGTCATCCAGCTTGGATGAAAGAGGAATGGCTGAGCTGGGGCTCATCCAGTACATAACTGCTGGTGATTAACCACAGCAGGGAGCACCTCACAAAAAAAGTGTCCAGACCTTGCGGTATGCAGGTGTGGATTAATCCCATGTGTATGGGTTAGAGATTGATGTAAGTGCTCTGTATTTGAATCTCTGTAGTGATGATAAATCTGGGTATAGTTTTATTTTCCTATGAATTTCTTGGTCCTGTATCAAATGATGTGTGGATGCTGGTCTTGTTTACCTTACTGTGGCAGTGAGTTCTGCTCTTTAATCTTATATTAAAAAGTATATGTGGGACAGTAGTATTTTCCCTCTGCCAGGTTTGGATTTGCCATCCTCTAATGCCACTGTGTATTGTTCTGGCCCTGTGCTGGGAGGACAGAAGTTCCCCAGCTAAGTTTTTTGTTATTTTATACACTTCTATAATTTTTCCTGCCTGAGTAGGAGCTCAGGACCAAGAGAGATGGCTGGAGTTGCCTTATCCAGCACTCTGTACTCATGAGCCACTGTGCTGTCAAGTCCAGCCTGAGCTGCCAAAAATGTACTCTCACATATCAGAGGCCATTAAATATTTCTGTACGCGGTACAGCAGATGTAGACCTATGCAATTGCAGATCAGAAATCTCAAAGTAATATACTGTTGGTGACAGTCCTGGGAGGAATCAAGGGTATTGCTAATGTAATTGGTGTGTATAGTGGGGAAGGGAATTTCTTCGGTAAAAGGGACTAGAAATCAGCTGAAAGTTTCTCTTCTTGAAGAGGGCAGTGTTCCTAGGCTGTCCATCACTTCTGTTGCCTTTCTCTGAACCTCCTCAGGTTCTGCAAAATTCATCACAACCTAAGGTGACTAGTCTTGCCTCATATCTGTGACCTTCCTTCTCCCAGTCCTTTTGCAGATGGACAGCTTGCCTGATGGCGTTGTGCTTGGCCAAGGAGCACCAAGCTGGGTGCAGGGACCTCAGCTTCCTTACACAGGCTGTTGCTGCTTGAAATCCTGCAAGATGACTTGGCACGGCTTTAATGCGGGTTTTCTGAGATAATCACTTTGTTTTTATTGACATCACTAAGCACTGCGTTGGCCGTCTGCCTCACTTGGTTAAGTCTTACTCCAGTACCCAAGAGTCCTCTCTGGTCTTGAGAGGCTGTTTTGACCTACCCAAAATAACCTGTATCCTCTGCAGATTCTGTGACCCCACCAAGAGCTCCCTTCCCACATCACTTATATATTATTCAAACCCTCTGTACAACACTTGCTTCCATTACTCTGAACTAATGTCTTTCTGAATGACTTTCATTGTGCTCTAAACACTTTCCTAAAATCTAGTGTCACTTGCGTGTCTCTTCATTCACTGCCTTCTCCTAGGACGTTGTACTTAATTACATTGCGAACCCTATTACTTAAGGGCTCAGATGTCACTTCTTGGATAGTTCCTTCGTGTTACTGCAAATGAAGCCAGGAATAGCTGCTTTTGGTTGTGAGTGCTTGAATTAGCTATTCCAAGAAACAATTGTTCAAAGCACTGAGGAGCTGTTGTATTCTTTGTGCCAGCTTACAGGTGAATTTCCCCATCTTTATTTCCTTTAAACTGTGCCACTGTTTCTTTCAAAACTGCACACCCAGTTGTCTTTATCTAGAGCCCTAATGATAAATGTGCAGCATGGGATTATAAATGTATTACAATTCCTAGGGTTGTGAATTCATGCAGAGTTGATGGTATGATCTTCTGCACTTAGTTTTTCCCCTTAAGATTTTTAAGGTTTCTGAGTTAACTCCACTGAGGTATTTAAAAGACTGCATTATTCCTCCAACCCTTTGGCTTGAACCCACTTTTCTATATAACTTGCAGCCAGCTATTATAATAGCCCATTTGCTTTTTAGCATTCCACCAAGTTTCTGTCATTCATAGTGTATTAGTCATCATCCATTGCCAGGATTTCTACTTCACCTTAAAATTAGTCCCCTTTCAGATGTTTAAAGCTGTGCTTGAAGGGAAGGGGGAGGAGTAAAAGGTGGGGGGGAAAGGCCAGTAGTAAAAATGCTAGTGTCGAAACTTCCTCACTTATTTAAGAGTCTGTGTAAGATGCGATTTGATCCATCTTTCCTGCTCTGACCTCCTCTGAAACTGTGCAAGTTGCTGAGGGAATGTCATTTCTGGGCTTGGAATTGCCAGATAACTGGTTTATGTTTTTATCTGCTGTAATGAAAACAAGCAAGTTGGAGTCAGGCCAGGTGAGAAAGGACCTTCGGTAATTCTGCTTACTCAATTCTGCTGTGTAAAGCTGCTAGGTTTAAGGGGCTGAGGGCTAAGGGGCTTTGCTCTATGTCTCTATTAGCATGATATGCTGTGCTGGAAGCAGGATTGCCAACTCTAGGGTGTGGAAAATGAGGGCAGTCTCCTGTACCATCTCACTGTAGCCCCTTGTGACCTTCAGGCTGGCCCTTCTCTGAAGGTGATGGTGGGCACTGCAAAGGGGCCAAGCCAAGGGATGAAAACAGGATTAAGCATCCTTGGGGAATGAGATAGCTTCCTTCTAGGGGGGCCACATGCCATAGGCTGTGAGATTATGGTGGTCCTTTGTTGTAGGGCTTTACAGGAAAGAGGCTGATGGGATCTCCCACAGATTAATCTGGTTAAACTGTTCTTCACAGGACAGATAATCTTCTGTGTCAGCATTCATGAGTTCAGACCCACTGACGAAAGTTGAGACCTGGATAAATAGGGCAGATACTGCCTAATATAATGGCTTTCAGCACTACGTACAAACCTCTGAACGGACAAAAAAAAAAAGCTCTGAGTGCAGCAAAAGAGACCAAAGTTGGATGTTTGACTGTCCATACATGCACAGTGCCTCAGGTGCATGCTGGGGACAGCATGTGAGTTCCCCCTGGTGCTTCTAGAAAACTTTGCCCTGGAACTGGTTTCAGTTGGAAACTGCTGATTTGGTGAAATCAGTATAAATTTATTGTCAGGCCTCCACCCCCTGGAAATGATGTGCACGTTTTAATCAATTCAGCGTGTTTCCTTTTGGCTTTCTATGGCAACATAAAAGTCTACATACTAATGGATGATAGTCAAAACCCTTAGGTCAAAACAATGTACTTCAAACAAGCCAAAGCAAAATGTATTTTTGAATATATTGTTTCAGGCCTCTGGAAATTAAGCAGTCTTATGGCACATGGCACGACATTTGACTTCTAACAGCCTATTAGGAATCCATGTCCTTAATGTCCAAATAAACACTTGATAAAGTTCAGTTTTTTTTTTTAATAGAGTTTAGTTTTGATAATGGCTGTGGGGCTGACAGCTCTAAGGAACAAGCCTTAATGCATTTCTGGGACTCACATTTTTAAAGCTTGATGTGTCCTGGCAACTACTCTTCCATTTCTGAAACTATCTTTTTCTTTTTTTTTTTTCTTTCAAAGCTTGTAATGTTTTGTTGATACACATGAACTACATCCATCAAAGTGCAAGTTTAACTGAGCGGTGGATAGTGGGGTCTGCAATGCAGCCCATGTGGATTCCCACATGTTGCTGGCTCCAAGCCCACCTCTTGTGCAGACTTGGAGGATTTATACTGTGCCTGGGCTGCCTGTGACAGCCCATCAAGACTGCACAAATCAGAAGAGGCAGTGCGTGACCGAGAGTGCAAAGCCTGGGCTGACACAGGAACTTACTGTGGCCACCAGGCTTTGCAGGAGAGGGAAGGATGAAGTCTAGGAGGGAGAGTGGCTTTCTGACTCCTGTTCAACACACCTATCCAAGATATTTGCTATGCTCTGGGTGATTTTGGATAAGAGTCTGCTTGCCAGCTGTTATTGTTTAACCCCAGCTAGCAACTGAGCACCATGTAGCCACTCATTCACTCCAACTGCCTCAGTAGGATGGGGAGGGGAATGGAAAACAAGTAAAACTCGTGAGTTGAGATACGAACAGTTTAATTGAAATAAAAATAAAATACAATAACTGTAGTGAAAAGGAAAGTAACAAAAGTGAAATAAACCCCAAGAAAGATGTGATGCACAATGCAGTTGTTCACCAGCCGCTGACCGATGCTCAGCTAGCCCCTGAGCAGTGATCAGCCCCTCCAAACCAATTCTCCCTAGCTTATATACTGGGCATGATGTCATTATGACATAGGATATTTCTTTGGCCAGTTTGGGTCAGCTGTCCTAGCTGTGCCCCTCCCAACTTCTTATGCCCTTCCAGCCCTCTTGCTGGCAAGGCATGAGAAACTGAAAAACTCTGACTTAGTATAAACACTACTTAGCAACAAGTAAAAACATGTGTGTTATCAACATTATTCTCATACTAAATCTAAAACACAACACTGTACCAGCTACTAAGTGGAAAATAACTCTACCCTAGCTGATACCAGGACAAAAGTTCACGTTATCTGAATGGGGACAACTCTGTAGCAATACAAGGCAGGGATGAGTCCCCAGGGGGAGGGCTTCCCTCTTGTTCTTCTGTCACGCCTGCAAGAATGGAGAAGGCGGGAAGGTGAGTCATCTGCAGGGACAAACCTAAGCATATCCAAGTCTTCCTTGCTCTTTTGTTGGCTGCTGTTTCTCAGAGAATGGGTGAGCAAGTGAAGGCCTGTGTTTGGAACTAGGCAGGACATAGGACTGCTGCCTTCCCTCTCCATCACAGAATGGAGGAAGTGTGAGAAACAGGACCAAACATGTCAAGGGTCCTTGTTAGGTATAAACAAATATATCTCACTGGAGATCTCAGCAGCATGAGCTTCTTCCCACAGAGCAGTATGTTTGTGTATCTTTCCTGATGACGGTACAATGTGGGGCAGTTGGGGAGAAGCAGAGCAGGAGCTCCTTTCCAGGGCTGGGACACTGCAGGAAGAGGTACAAGTAATTGAAATTGAAATGCAAATTCTTCTTCTGAGTGGAGAAAAGGCCCCCATAAATCAGGAGTGACAGGAACACAAAGACACCATCAGGATGCATTTGCACAATCAAGGGATGTTTCATATATCAGAGAGAACCAAGACACAACCTCTGCTCCTCAAATAAACTAAATCCATTTTTTTTTGTCATCAGTGAAGCAGTCACTGAAATTCTGTGTTTGAAGAGCAACAGAAAACAGAAAGGAGATTTGTGTTAAATTTTACTCGGATGTAGCATGTTTTCTAATCCAGACAGGAAAACATTTGTTTTAAAGGGTCAGTGAAAAACAAACAATTCCTCCCTCCCTACACATCCAGCAACAAGATAGGGATCTGTGTTTTTGCATTGTGGGTGGTTTTTTGTCTAGATTTGATCATCTTCAAGTAAATGATAATGCTGCTGAGAACATTCATAAATAACCCTTCATAATATGTGTGTAGTCTAGAAACAGAATAACCTCATGGCAAAGAGAGAGCAAAAATTCTTGAACAGAGCTCTTGTCCATGGAAACCGGCAAAAGGAGCCTGGCAGCACACAGAGCTTTTTCCTAGGCTTGAACCTATAACCACAACGTTTCACCATAGAGCAGGGCAAGCTGGAGATACAGTTATAGTAAGAGGTGGAAGTTTTTAATCTGAAATCAGAAGTGACAGAGCTGAGTGAAGATTGTCTTGCAAGCCCTGTCCCAGATTTTAACTTCTCTCTTCATCATGCTGTCACAAACACCAAATACATCCAGCTTTTTCTGTGGTAACTGATAAACCGCCTGTGTCTTGCTATGTCTTCCATGTTAGGGTAGAGAAAGTTCTTTCAGGCTTACCAACTGGCTTCCCTACAAGACAGTATGTGCTGAGTGCTTCTCTACTTCCATTTAAACATTCTTAAGGAGCCCAGCTCCCATGAGTGTGAGATCTTTCTCCCAGACCTGCTATGAGGTAGGTTTTTGTGTAGTTTTCAGTGTGTGTCTCAAAACTAGGTCGAGGATGTCCAGCTGCACTGTAGAAAATGTGATTGTGTGCATGCAAGTGATCTAACTCAACCCTAACAAATCTGAGCTCTGCTTTTGACTGCAGCTGTGTGGTCTTGTCCCATATGTAGTGTTGGGTTACAGTGGCAAGACTGAAGCAGTTGCCTTCTTCTGTTCGCTGCCCTATCTCTGCTGGAGGTTCCCCCTCCAATAAGGACGGAGTGGGATGTGAGTCTGTTCCTGTGTTGCAGCTCTTTACAGAACTTTGCCCTGAGATGTAAATTGGTGGAGAGGTCTATCGACATATGGAGTTATGGGTGCAAATACAGGACCCTTTTGGAAAGGCATTGGGTGGTATGCACTGGAGTTGTCCCAGTTTGTTTCCTCAAGCTGAGCAGCCATCCTCTGCTATTCCAGCCATAGAGTGGGGATTAAACAGACTTTATTGACATGATTTGAAATGGATTAAAACTTACAATTGAGTTATGCAGGTTCTGCGTTGATAAAACCTTTCCATCACACCACCACATGCTCCAAAGCACATTAGAAAGTGGCTGCATTATGGAGGGCTTGGGGAATTCAGATTTGGTTTTCCTGCAGCTGTTTTTCTGTCCCTGCCTGGGTCAGGTGCATAATATGCAATCAGTCTCACTCTACTGGGGCTGGAAAGAACCATCTCTATTTCTAAAAGATGACCTATGATAGCTTCTACAATGTTAAACTATGTTTTTGAGCCATTTCAAAACTAGAAGGGAAGCAGGAGCATTGATAGGAAGTGGGAGGCTTCTTACTGTAGTAGAATGATTCTCTCTCCTTGGATCAGGTACAAACCAGCTGTATTTCTCTGGGAATGACATACATTCCATGGGCTCCTGCTCTACTCTGCCCTGGCTTCTTTTTCCCAGTCTTTTGCTGTGTCTCACCAGCCTGCTGATGGATCTGTTGGTGGAAATAGTGCTCTAGAATGAGAAGTCAGAGGCAAAAAACCTGACCCAGAGTGATTAGTGTCTGGGTGAAAAGGGTATAATTTAGTTTCACTCTTCCCCTAAACAAACAGACAAACATATATATGCCTATCCACATTGCTCCCTCTTTGTGTATTATGCCACTAATTAAATAGAGATCCCCAAATTGATGTGGTGTTGGGATTAGAAGTGTAGTGGCTGAGATTTGATGGAATCTGGAAAGCCACACCTCAAATTGCCAAGGTCTTCTCTGTGTTTGGACAAGCACACTGTGCTGTGGGCCTAAAGGTGGCTGTTTTACTTAAGACCTTGTCTGTGCAGCATGTGGGGGTCTGCTGGCTTCAGTGGCTTTGTTTTGAATCTTGATGGTGGTAGTTACAGGAGAAGGTGCTAAAGGATTACAGCAGTTCCTTCTGCAGGGTTTCAATGTAATGAGGATAGGGAATGATGATCTCTTTTATTGCTTTGCTTCTTTTAAATTAAGGTTAATTGGAAAAAGTAAGGGATTTCTCAAACATGGGAAGAAAATGTCTCCTCAAGAGAAAGATTAAGTTTCCAAATAGGCATGATTGGCTTAAATAGATGATTTTGTGCATTTAAAAATAACACATGCATGAAATGTGTCATCAAAAAGCCTGGACATGCTAGGTGAAGAAATAAAACACTACATAAACCCTCAAAACACCTAAATGTACATGCCTTCCTAATGAAAGACATACTGGCTGATGACTGTCCTATGTATGTGGCCTGCATCCTTGTATATGTTACACATGCATGGGCATACTTCCTTTGAAAAGCTGTCATGCAGCAGCCTATATAACAGGGCCAATGTAAGTCTATCATTTCTTTTTTATACACCTTCAAACAAAACCCTGTAAGGCAGCTGAAAGGAATGTGAGAGAGAACTGTGACTGCTGATGGGGGAGGAAAAGATCATATGCATGTGTGTGCGGGAAAGCTTCACAGAAATGGTCTTAAAGCATGGAGAGATAGACAGGACCAGCAAAGAGCTTTGTACATGACAGTACAGCCCGGCATGACTATTGTCACTTGGAAATTTATGGTTCTGTGAGGCTCAAAAGTATATTTGAAAGGTTGCTAGAAGTAATTACCCTGGAGAAATGAAGCTGGAATTAAACTACAAAAAAAAAATTATAATAGGGGTCACCATGCACAAAATACTGGTGCAAATTTGTGATTTTCGTCTGTACTCTTCTCCCCAATCTTGGTGGCAGGTGGGTGGGAAGGGTGCAGAACAAGGCAGAGGGAGCAGAAAAAGCCTTATCAGCCCAGCACAGCAGCTTGCAGGGATTTGAGCACGTAGCTAGCTCCAGACCTGGCACGCTGCAGCTCCTCTGGCCCCTGGCTGCTGCTTGGCAAGGGTCCCTTGCCCCATGGGGCTGCAGGACCTCAGCCACCTGGCTGTTCGCGGGTGATTTGTCATCCTTCCCAATGGTGGAGGGGCTGGAATCAGAGCTGGCTTTAGGGACAGTCTGTTCTTTCCGGGAAAGCGATGGGAGCTCTTTTGCGCTCATTTTTTTTGAGATTTACTGCGGACACTCAGCGACTGGATCCTCCAGGCGTGCCAAGTCTGTCTTTGCTATCCTGACCTATGCTCTGGTTTTTCTTTTCCTTCCACTCACTGCTGTAAATAATGTGAAACCTCTCTAAATATAGTGAAGCTAAGTGGGTGCACAAAGCATGCCTAAGAGGAGGCTGTGCTTTACATGCTGTGGAGGTGCAGCTGCCTCCTGCTTCAGCCTCCTGCTGTAGCAACAGGTATGGTACGTCTTTTTTTCCAGAAAACTGGTGGTGCAGAGGAGTTTTCTGTTCTTTCAAAGAGGTGCTATGTCAGGACTGTCTCTTCTTTTCCTGCCTGGTAAGTGGTGACTGCAGCTACGTGAGAGAAAATGGTTTAGTTCTTTAGCTGACTCAGATCAAAATAGACATCCTCCCTTCACAGCACAATGTCCTGTGAGAATGGACATGTGAAACTATGTGCACCCTGGCAGCAAAATGGATGGATGCTTGAGGCACAGGTCACAACAATGACTTCTTTTTCCTCAGGCTTCTCTCTGCCTCCTTACTCTCCAGGAAAACTGTTCTTTTTTGCATTTTTCTCATGTTCTTTGTCAAGTCCTGTCATCAGTGAGTTGCCACAGGTAAGATGAAGTGGGACAGTCCAAGGGCTGTAGTCTACTTCTGCTTGGAGAAGCACATATATATAATCAGCAGAGTATTAGATACGTGACTAGAGGAAGGGACTCTCTCCCTCCAGCTCCCAGCTTTCCTCTCCAGAGCTCCCACCAAGCTCAGTAGTACCTTGCTGATGGTGATAATGACGATGCACTTTGTTCTGTGAGTTTGCATCTGTGTTGCTTTCCCAGCCAGGTGACATTCTGGGTCTGAGAGACATCGGCTTAACGTGCAGTTAACACAGACAGCATCTGTTTTGGGTTTGATAGTTGCTACACTGGCTGTATAAGTTAAGTGATTGTGCAAACAGGTTGTAGGGAGACGAGATAATTCTGTTGTCTGCCATGCAGACAGCTGGATATCTGATGGCTATGAAAGATAATTTGCCTACTGCATAGAATAGTGTGAAATCCCAAAAGGTATGTGAGTGCATTAGAGAGAGCTGTGAAAGAGCCTGTGGTCATGGTATATCTTTGTATCAGTAATATAAGAATCTGTAGGAAAGAAGTCCTGAAATGTAAGGGTAGATTATTAGCAGGAAAGCCTAAAGCTAAAGCTTCTATGGTAATCTTTTCTAGTACGTTGCTGGCTTCATGTCTGATTATATCTGGACAGGTAGAATCATTCTCAGA
Organism: Baryphthengus martii; assembly: GCA_013396935.1. Lineage (NCBI taxonomy): Eukaryota > Metazoa > Chordata > Aves > Coraciiformes > Momotidae > Baryphthengus > Baryphthengus martii. Next base: position 348,021 of record VWZK01015411.1, on the reverse strand, counting down.
TGGAAGAAATGATTGCGTAGTGAAAATGTGAGCTTTAAGTCACAGCTAAACCTATTTGAGAAGGGATACATTATGTGTTAAGGGGTAGGAGAATCAATTTGCAGAAGGTGATGGGTCTGCCAACTACGGGTATCCTGAGTCTAAAAGTAGCTGGTATGTTATCTCAGAGAATGGCATACGAAGCTACTGCTCCTGATGGGCCCTTGGCATGGCTGTACTGGACATGAAGCTGCTGTCCTAGAAAAAAACACAAAGATTGAATTTATCACATATGTCTGGTCAGTGTTGCCCACTGTTGCCGATGTTTCATCTAGCAGAGCTGGGCAGGTTATTGTAACTTCGTGTGTGTGTCTGGCTTGATGATCTACTGGTCCAGGGTGGTTCAGAGATAAAATGTCTGCATCATGATGCAGCCTTCCCTGTGGTGGACCTTTGTAGGCTGCCAGGACCCCACTTGAGCCATGTGCTCTGAGGCAGGGGAAGATGACTATGTTTTGTGCTCTGCATTTTGTACTAGCGTCCTGGTTTGAGTTAGAACAGAACAATTCTGTTCAATGATTTTTACTTTTCAGCTAAGTTCTTCTAACAGCACTTTCTGAAGTTATCAGCCTGTTTCTACAGGCAGTGTCTGCTTATGTGTCTGTGATAACGCTCAATGTTTAGAGTTAGTACCAATGATTGGTATGCAGACCAAGGCCACTGGTGGATCTTGTTACCACATTGCAGGGGTGCAGAAAGTAAAGGCTGCACCTGCAGGGAGGAGTGGGCAGGATAGGTGACTCTAAACTGACCAACGGATTATTCCATCTCATATGCAAAATATTCAGCTGCTGGGGACCCTTGCTTGGTTGCTCTCTTGTTCTGGGCCCTTGCTCGGATTGTTCCTCACTTCTTCCATGGCTGGCATCTAAGGAGGACTCTGTCCATTCTGCATTCGATCCTGATCTAAGTGCTCCTGAATCCAGTACCAGAATTCAGCTCCTGATCTCAGTTCCCATCTGCTGCTGGGCCCAGTCTGGGACTTTCCTGATGCCTGCTCCACAACTTCAGTGGTGACGGTGACATAATTACCATTGGAGGGGCTTGGGTTCGATACTGGTTTTGTAGATATTTGTATATATTCCATTTTATTATTGTTATTTTCCATTTTCATTAAAGTTGCTCTAGCTTTCTTCTCAAATTTGTAAGTCTTTCTCCCTTATTCCCTTTCTCTTCCCCTTTGGGGAGGGAAGTTAGAGAGTGTCTGTTATAGGTTTAGTGGGCTGCCCTGACCCTAAACTGTGACAACTAGCTATGTCACAGCTAAACAATCATCTTTATGGAAAAGTCACTTTATTGATATAAGTAAAAGGGAAGTAGGCTGATGGAAATGAGGTAGTTAAGCAGGCACTATTTAAACAGGGTACATAGTGTGGAGAGGAGAGAGGAATATGAGGATAGCTCACTAGTGGAGAAAGCAACAAAACCCCTCTTGGGACAATGGAAATGCAAGCAATCCTTTGGTGCTCAGTAATTAACATGACAAACGATGGATGATGGTGAGACAGTGAAGAGTAATCCCATAAAGGAACAGCTCCTACAGAGTCACAGAATGGGAGATGGTTGTTAAAAATTAAAACAAAACCAATAGACTCGTAAGAAATGCTCTGAGAAGAGAAAGGGAAATACTTGATGTGCCTGGAAAGGATGGTAAAATAAGCTAGGCTGCAACTGGTATGTCCAAAATTAAATTAGATTAATGCACATCAATAGCTTCTGACTAGAAACTGTACAGGGAAAAATAAGTTGGGCTGTAAATAAGAGGAAGAGGCACATATTTCCAGATGCTGTCAAAAACTCCAGAATAAATACTGTGAAGTTGAATCTGTATGAAAGCAAATAGGTCACAGGAATACAAATGTGGTAATACCAATGTACAACTAGTCCTAAATCTGAAAAGAGGTGACGAATACAACAGACAGAAAGACATCAAAGAGGTAGCAGAACTATGGTGCACTGATGATGGAGGCTTTAGCAAGCCTGTGCTGTTAATAAATTGCTGGGTAGGCACCTCGTTTTTTTGGAGCAGGTCATTCTGCAGTCAAATGTATTGATAATTTGTTCTTACATAGCATGCTTTTATCAAAGGAACCTGGAGTACCCCTGGAAGGTAGCAAATTTATTGGCAGATTGGGGAAAAAAGATATATATGTGAGTATTAGACTGGACTTAGTCTTCCACTATCATAATTATGGGCTGAATTTTATCTGGAGATCCAAATGACTTGAGATCTCAATGAAGATATCAGTAGAAGATGGAGATTGAAAATGTTGGTCTTCTGGCTCCTGCCTGTATGTGCACTGCACACCCGAACAGCCAGAGATCGCTCTGAATGGGTGCAGGGAGCCCTACATTTATGGTAATCTATATGCAGTACATTACTTTCCTCTGTAAAGTGGAACTTGGACACTTGTTCTTTTGTTCTCAGGAAAGATTTATGGGAGAACCGTTCTCCCTGTGGGCACTGTCCTCATCAAATGCAGTTGGAGTTGAGACGGAGAATGATCCATTAGGTCCAAGATGCTGAAGAAAAAATTGGGAGACTCTTGCTCAGTTCCCCACTGTGTCCCATGTCTCCTGTCTGCCCTTGGGAAAAGCCGTTCATTTCTCTGTGCTCTGGCTCCTTGTGTGCAAAGCAGAGCTTGTAATGCATCGTTAGCCTGTCCTGTTCAGTTAGATTAAAAACTCTTTGGAGCAGGCAGTGTGTTTTACTGCATGTTTATGTAACGCTTTGCATAATTTGAATTCGATCTTGGCTAGTATCATCTAGGACACGTGGAGATACCTCATAAATAACACTAATAATACTTTAATATTGATAATACTTAGCACATTCATAGCATTTAACCCTCCCTAAAGCAGCACTCAGTACTGTCGGCATCATGATGATTGAGCATGAGTCATGTTGGCTCCTTTCCCTGGCATGGTGCAATCTGTCAGCTAGCCAGAAAGCTGAGGGGCTTAGTGAATATGTACTGGGTGTCAGGAACACCTGAATTTTAATGCAGTCCCAGATAGTGACTTACTGTGTTATCTCTGGGTAATCTTTTTTTTCTAAAGAGAATACTGATCTTTTGCCATCCGTTTTGAGGCAGTGGGAGCCAGATGCCGAGAGGCTTGGAGCTTCACAGTTCTTGTTGACTGTGTTTAGAAATAAATATTACACACTCATGAAAACCAGACTCTAAGCAGCACATGCATTGGAGAACCCAAATCAGGGGCCACTTTGGAAAAATCTGCTCCTCTCCTGCTTGCCTTCTTACCAGTAACAAAATTTTTGTGTACCTTAAGAGGTAGTTGTGGAAATTAGTATAAGTTTTTGTAGTGTCTTGAAGGAAGCCCTAGATAGTTTTAATAATCTCATTTTCACTGAGTGCTCTTTGTTGCAGTATGCAAAAGGAGTGAAGGAAGAGAGAGAGCAGACGTACAAGAGTACTGGCACATCTGCTCATTCACCATAGGGTCTCTTCTACTCAGATGAGAAGCTTAAATAATAAGCATCTCTTGCCACTCACAGCTACCTCTGTCACATGTATACATCAGAAGCTTCATTTTCAGGATCCTGTCCATGCCCATTTGTGTCCTCAAGGAGGTTCCAGCAGATGCTGCAAGCTTACGTGCTGGCTGGAGCTCCTAACTTCCAGTTATCTGCTGAGGCAGATTGTCTCAGTCATTTGCAATCAGTCCTTCCTCCAGGCATAAGTCCTGCAGGCCACTGGTGCTGGTTCTTCCAGCATATCCTCTGGGAACCAGGGCAAAGGGGCCAGCTACAAGCCTTCAAATATCAAAAACAGTGAGGGCGAAAATATGCCTTCAAAGTAGAGTGTAGTAGCATCTTGAAACTTTGAAAATTGAGCTTTATTTAATTATAGCTAGTAATGAAACAAAAAGGAGCTCATATCCAGCTTCTTTTTTTATTGCCCTGCATTTTGCTTAGACTGTAGGCAATTTCTTCTGAGTGACCTTACCAAGCACTCCTTACACTTCTGAATTAATCTTTATTTACTTTACTGCAAAACTCTGTCATCACATGGCTTTCTTTTCTGTACGGAAGTACTTGGCAGAAAAGCCTGCTAAGTTAAGCACCAAGGATGTGATTTAGTGATGCTGTATCCACTGGAAGCATCACGTAGCTGGGAAAAGGGAGAAAGGCAAAGTGGCTTTATCCCATCTTTCTGCCTTTCTAATTCAAGGCTACTGCTGGAGTCAGAGTGCCCTCTAAGATCAGTTAGCCTTGGAAACTGGCTGTCTGGAGGACCAGGGTGTTCAATTCCACATCTTTCACTGAGTGATGCACTGGGGTACAGGATATTGCCACAGCACCTGCAGGGAGCAAAGCTCCTGTGCAGAAGGGCACACACACCTTTTAAATGGTGAGAAGGTCTGTAATCCATCCTTTGTGCTTTCACTGTCATCTTCACATTCCTGCAAGTCAAGACAACCTTTCATCAAAGGTGCACTTCCGTCCATTCAGAAATATTTGAGTTGTGCATCCCTGTGAGCTCAGCTTGGACTCACGTGACCTTTGCCAGAGCCTGACATAAAGTTGTGAAAAGCGGAAAAAGCGATCTGTAACATCTGAAAACTAGGCTGGACTAGAAGGACAACGGTGATGAACGGAGAGGCCAGTGCAAGAAAAGAGAGTAGGAACAGGAAGACAGTGAGCGTTTAGTGGGTTTTAGACCTTCAGTGTTGATAAAGTTCCTTCCACCTGTTTTCATCTCCAAAGAAATAGCTTCTTGTTCAAAGACAGATGTTTCCGCTGTCCCTTTGTATTTTTTGTAAAGTAGTAGGGGAGAAAACCCTCAAAAACAACACCCAGGTCCCACATCTGTCTGTCCTCCACTTGTTTGTGCTGTAGTCCTGAGGAGGTGACCCCTAGCCCTCCAAGCCTGGTCAACGACAGGCAGCTGCATAGCAGTGCCTATTCCAGGACATGCATTGCAATATCTTCTTCATGCCCCACAGATTGTTTCTCAAGGCCCACTGAGCCTGAAATCCACAACAAGAGGGCAAACCCCACACCTATAAAGCACCTGAAAGTATGAGAGGACATCCCTTTAATGGAAAGGTAAAAGTTGTGCTGAAAATAGGAGTTGATCGTGCTTTGGACTCTACTTGGTGCTTTGCAGCCAACTTTTCCCCCTTTACATGTGCCCTCGTTACACCTGTTCATATTTGTGAGCTACTAAAGACCTCATCTGCTAGACTTGAGGCACACAATGTGGTCTCACCAAAATTCATGGGAGGCAGGGATCTGTATACTGTAAAATGTCCCACAAAATGTTCCTGTGCTTCCTTAAGCCTGCATATCTTCCAAAACCTGGCCCTTTGCTCCTGGTTCCTGAAGAAACACTTATTCCCCTCTTTATGCTGTTTTGTTCCAAACATTTAAGCATTTCTTTCCACTAGAGCGGGAGGAGGAGAGCTCTGGAAAGCAAGACACCAAGGCAGAAGAAGAAAAATCAAATCAAACCAGAAAACATTAGGAGCAGGAGGGAGGGGGAAAAAAGCAATGCATTCCACTTTAGTTTTTTAAAATTCTCTTAGTTTCCCTGCCTTCCCAAATCCATCATCACTAGTTCTTTCCTTCTCTCTTTCTTGAAGTTGAGTCATACAGACACTGTTATAGTGCTACTGTGAATATGTCTAGTGGACCTACCCAAGATAAGGACCCCATTCAAACCTATCACAACATGAAGGCCAAAGAAGGGACTGTGGTACTGCCAAATGTGGTAGGACGGTTACATCAGTTTGACATGTGCTGGGGAAGACTTACACGACTTTGGTGTTTTGGCTAGGCAATGAAGTACAGAAGTTAAAGAGGAAGAATTTGGAGAGATTTTTACTTTTCTTGCAAAGCACTTCACATTTCTATGTTTTGGAAGGAAATTTCCGCCAAGTAGGCTTGACCATATCCAGATTAAATTAGACAAAAAGACAACCAAAAAAGCCCAACTCCACTGTAGCTCAGGCTCTGGTTTGATAGCAGTGACTCCACCAGCCTCTCCGATTGGTCTTCTCACTTCCTGGCATCATGCATGATGGGCACCCTGTATCAGACCGTACGGTTGCCCCATTCAAATTCAGATTTTGATACTCTGGAGCACATTGTTAATTTAAATCACTTCTGAATTGCAAATGCCTTCCTGCTTTGGCCTGCCAAGTTTGTCTTCTCTAGAGTAGAGGTCCAACTGAGTGCAAAGATAAAGACTAACTCTTCTAAGATCCCTACTTTGCCACTGATGTCAGCAGGGAATTGCCTCCATAAAGTGAAGTATCAGTAAACAGCAAAAGCTTTACAGTTTGGAGACCAACTTTGTGGTTCAGGGGTTTTCCTGTGGTGGTTCTTCCCTGGTGACTGTTACCCCTACAGTTCCCTCTGCAACAGGATACAGCTATTGAACTTGCCACTTTGACTAGGATATTTTGGAACAAAATTCTGTCAGCTGTCATATAGCATAATAATTTTCCAAGCTGCAGTCCTATTGCCTCGTGCTGTGACCTTATTGAAGTTCCTAATGCGAAGCCAGGTCAGGTTTTGGATTGAGATCTCCAAGGCAGAGCCAGAATGCTGTAGGAGGCACCATTTGGGAGTCAGCAGGAGGTGCGATTCCTGAAGTCAGTCCTGAACTGATCCCGCAGCATGGTGGAATACTGCTTTGCTAGCAAGCAAGACATGCAGCCAGAGTTCTAGCCATCTGAGGATATTAAAAAGCTCTTTCTCCAGGAACAGTCATTACCTCTAATACTCTGCTCAAGTTTAAATTTAGGTAATTACTTTCTTCTGACCTAAAAAAAGATTCTCAGATGGTTTTTTCCTAGATACTACATTTTTTTTTTTTCATGTTTCCTGTAGTAAACAGCTCTGTAGGAATATTACACACTGTTAAGCAGATGCTCTGTTGCAATCTGAAAGTTAGGTGCAATTTGGAGATTGGTCACTGTCAGCAGAGAAGCTCTGGGGCCCAACTGCTACGGGCAAGAGGTAGTCATTGATAGTAGAGCTGTATAGCAATGTGGATGAAGATGTATGGTATTTATGAGATATTTGAATAATTAGCAGTGGGATCTGCACATTTCTTCTGAAGAAAACACCAAGCTTTAGAAGACTTGTGTATATCCACTCAAGTGGTGTGACAGCCAGCCAGAATTCTTGGCATAACTTCTGTCGGCTTTAGGAATGATGGGCTCTCCTGTGGTTAAGAGCATTGTAAAGAAGCCTTGCTTTCTCTCTGCAGCCTTCCTTTTTATTAGGGGCACTCTATGGCCTGTTGTGGCCCTGCACAAGTCGGAACTCTCTCATTGGCTTCCTGTTTCTGGATTAGCTGAAGACTGGTTTTACGGCATTAATACCTCTGCCTATTTGCTCTTCAGATTCCTTCTTAGCCTCTTAATCTCTATTGTAATTTTTTTCCTGCCAGAGGTTAGAATTCTTTCTGTTAGTTTTGGTTTTGCTGGACTTGAGACTTTAATGGATGCAATTAGCAGGTCTGAATAAATCATTATGGAAAGAGTTTTAAGAAATGAGAGATACGCGTCGTTTTGTTTCTATAATGAAAAACAAAACAAACACACAAAAAAATCTCTCTGTCGTCTTCTTCTGTAGTTTCTTGTCCTGCCTTGCAATGACACAATCACAAGTCATAGTGCCTCTCAAATCAATGTGTACTGTGGTCGTTTCCTTGGTGTCAGTGTTGCAAAAGACCTAAATACCTTAGTGGTGTGTGTGTCAGCTATCTAAAGTTCAGGTGCTTCTCTTTTGTGAGAAGAATGTATAAATGATGATGTGGTGAAAGTAAACAAGCACAAGAGGATTACATGATATGGGAACACCTCGAGCACGTTGACCTTGAGGGCGTGCAAAAAGGCTTTATAAACTCCACTCTATGGCTTGGCTGCCATGAAATCCCAGCATTGCAATGCTGGGTATTGGCATTTAATTTCCAGCTGACTCAGAACTCAAAAAGAAGAGAGCTGTAAGTCAGGACAAAAAAACCCCAACCTTTTTTCTGTAATGTTGAAACATTTCATTGCGCTAAAGACAAAGAAGAATTGTTTCAGCCTTTCCAAACTAGGATTTTTAAAGCTTTTTGTTCTGAGAAATGTTTTGATTGTTTTGATCTATTTGAACACAAACACATTTTGAGATGTATTTTCTTTTGAGTGAACATCAGGTGTTACATTCAACTTTTTCTAGTGGATTAGCTTAGAAGTTTGAGGCTGAAAAGAAAAAACCCTGTTGCTTCTGTTGGCTTGTTTTATAGAAGACGACTATGAAACTCCTATGCATCAGCATAGAAGGAAAAAAAACCACGAGTGAGTGGTGATAAAGTATGTGTGTGTGGGGAAATGAAAATCACGGGTGAAAGCATCTGCAAAAGCTAACAACAATGAGGGAGAGAAAATAAGCTTTTTTTTTTTTTTTCCCCCCCCTGGAACTACTTGTTTCTCTGATCTTCACAACACAAATCACTCCTCCTGTTACAAATGAAATATTAACTGTCCTACTGCAGTTACAGTATCCTACTGGCTTCTCGCAAGAGGGTCACAAAGCAAAGGAGGAAAGTAGGGAAGGAACACAGCATAGTCTGTAGCTTATTTCAAAAAGAGGGAAAGAAAAATGCAATCTCCAATCATGGGGTAAAGCCATTTAGCTGGTGGAAAGTGTGGTAGGATGAGTGGTAGGGGGAGAGGAGCCCAAAGGGGAAGCAGAGATGAGTGATCATGTAAATGTGATGTCTCACCTGCGGGGTGCCCACAGCTGTGTCTGCCTGGCACTGGTTCAGAGGTGGGTGGCCACAAGGAATCATGTGCATGGGTGGCCAGTGTTTGAGATGCACTACATGAGGATCCATGTTTCCAGTTCAGTCACTGAACTGCTCTATCAGAGCAGGTGGTTCTTTCTATTTTGGGGCAGGAACAGGTGCTACCATGATCAGCCACACCACAGGGCTGGCTTTTCCCCCTTTCTGTAAGTGCTTTGTAGCTAAGGAATTTCTACTGCAGGTTAAACAAGTCTGAGATACTCAAGACCTGAACTCGCACAAGGCATACCCTAGGAGTGGTTTGGAGATAGCAACAGGAAGAACTGAGGGATGGTCACGCTTGTAAAGCTTATATATTTTCTATGCTGTTGGGAGCACCAGCCACTGGGGAACTCTTTGTCTGGCGTACTCTTACTCTTTAGCCTATTGATGAAGGAGCAAAAAGAGAGGGGACCCCAAAGAAATTGAGCCCAAAAGCTTTGCCATATCCCATCACCTGTTTTTAATATCATCTCTCATTATGCACAATCATGTTAGCAAGCACTGCTGCAACACATCCAACATCCAGCTCCCAGAAACATCTATAGATCTCCTTAACCATCCTTAACTTGTGGCTTTCAGCACTGACTCCATCCCAGATGGTTTGGGGTGGGTAATGGCTCGTTCTTGGTGTGTGCTGGTGATGCATGTCCCCATTGAGTCTCTCCCTATCCTGGACTTGCCTTGGCCATTGGAAAACATCATGGAGTGTCAATGAATACATGGTAGCTACCTCTGGCCAGTAACTGGCTGGGCCCTGCTCACGGTGTTGAGGGACAAGGATGGCACCCATCAGGAAAGCAGAGTGTTGCTGCCGTGGGCAGGCACCACCTCTAGAACCAGTATAAGGAAATGTCTTAGGCAAAATATCATTAACCTAGATGTGAATCTTGATACCACAAGACAATGCTGAAGCCAAGAGCTTAACATGCCTTACACAAGGAGGAGGCAGTTATGTGGGTAGTGTGAATATCCCATGGTTAAAGTAGCTAGGGAAACCTCTCTCCCTTGCTGTTTTTTTTTTTTTTTTTTTTTTTTTTTTTTTGGTTGTGCCATTGTCTTNTTTTTTTTTTTTTTTTTTTTTTGAAATGAGTCTGGCTCCTTCATCCCTGAGGGTCTGAGTCAACTGCAAACTGTTACTGTTAGGGGGAAAAAACTCCCTGTAAGGGCAAGTTACTACATAGTGGATTGCTCTGAGTATTCTGGCACCTTCCTTTGAGACATCTTGTGATTGGTCAAGTGAGAGGAGCTAACTGTGGGCAGAAATGCCTGGAATATTGTTTTAGTTTCCAAAACCTGTCAAAAACCCTTGGTCTGACTGGGGAAAGTGTTGGGAAAGGGGCTGCAGGAAGGCAGACCATCATCGATGAAGGGCCTGGGCAAAGTAGGGTTGCATGTGAGCAGCTTCATTTGTAATTAGGAGATTTGAACTTCCAAAGAAGTTAATTAGTAATAAAACTTCTGACTGAATGATGCAGATTGTGAAGACCGGCTTTGTCAGCAGCTGAAATTAATTACAGGCTCAGGCACAGAGAAAAGGAGGGGGTGAAGGATGTGGGGAGGCATCACTGAGAGAAAGATAAACCTGGCTGCAGGCTGTTTCTGTGGTGACAGGAGGCAGTCCCTGTGGTTGACAGCAGTGACACATTGAAGACAGCAGGTACTTCTAATTACCCCCTCTGCCGACCCAAGCAGGCAGCAACCCCTCCCAACTCGGGGCAGGAGATGCTTCGATTTCCTTCTTGCACTTTCTTCCTCTCCACTGTGGGTTGGATGTGCCTTTGCAGGGTCCCTGCTTGCTCTGAAAGAAAAACTGTGGGGCAGCAGCTTTTCCTAATGTCACTTTAATAGCCTGGGAACAGCCAGTAATTCAGCAGCATCCTCAGGAAACCTGGACAACACTGGCAAACTTTCAGAGTGCTGGTATCTAAAATTAGGGAAAGAAGAAATTGAGTGTGGCTGGCCAGAGTTTTTGAGCACAAAGATGAGGGCCTTGCACATCTGGCCCAATTGCAACGCTTTTGGGAGCGCTCGCGGTGGCTTGCCAGGTCTTGTGCTTTGGGGTCTCACCAGCTGCCTGAAGACCTGCCGTGGTCTGTGTGACCTGGGGAAGGGCACCACAAGGGTAGCGAAAGGAGCAAAGGAAGCATGAGACTATCCTGACTATCCACGTGTTGCTGCTGCCGGAGCATGTGCACAAAAGTGTAGATCGGCATGAAATAAACCCCTGACTGACAGCAGACAAACTTAGGTGAATCAGGAAAAGGTACTCAGAGAGTAGTGCTCCTTGCCTCTAGGTCTCTTATGTCATGTTTTCTGGATGCCTACTGAAGAAGAAAAACCTGGCTTTTAAAACAATTTCTGTTTTTCATTTTTTTTTATGTATTGGTTTCATCCAGGGCTATTCTATGCGCTGTCTCTGTCCATACCTCTCCTGCCTGCCCTATGCCCTAGGAGAGGGACTCTTGCAGCTGTTGGCTCAGCCCACACTAAAACTCTTTTAGCCCCTCAAAGAGTGTCCGTCCATCTGGGTTTCACTAGTATTTCCTTTCCAGCAGCTGTCAAAGTACCTGCTACAATATGGAAAGGCTGGTAGAGCTGGGACAGATCAGCCTAGAGAAGAGAAGGGTCAGGGATCTTATCCATGTGTATATAAACACCTGATGGGAGGACTAAAGGAGACAAACTGCTCAGTGGTGGTCAGCAACAGGGGAAAAGGCAATGGTCACAGCCTTGAAAAATGGGATGTAATATTTAAATTTAAGAAAACATTTTTTCACTGTGTAGATAATCAAACACTGGAGCAGGTTGCATGTGTTGTGGTTTAACCTCTGCTGGCAGTTAAACACCATGCAGCTGCTCGCCCACTGCTTCCACCCCACCCTGTGGGATGGAGAATCAGGAGGAAAAAAACGGTGAGACCCTGTGGGTGGAGATAAGAACAATTTAATAGAACAACACAAAGATAAAAGAAAACAACAGTTATAATAACACTGATGAAATAACATACAAAGCAGGCAACAGAAACCATGAGACTCTACCAGTACCTGAGACACCGCTTTCCCTGCTCCATTTGCAAGTTCGAGCCATGCAGTGGAACAAGTTGAAAACAGATACCCCTACCCTGGGCCAGCCCTCCCTTTATATAGCAGTCATGATGCCAGTATAGTATTGAATATCTCATTGGCTGGTTTGGTTGCTTATCCTGGCTGTTGCTGGTTGTTTATCTCCCAGCTGCAGCCCCTTCCAACTGCTTGGGCCAGCAGTTACTTGTCATAATTAGCTGTTGCAGAACCCAGGACAGCTGCCTAGAGAGGTTCTGGTGCCTCCCTCCTTGGAGATACTCAAAACATGACTGGATGTGACTGTGTGCAATCTGCTGTAATTGATGCTACTTTCAGCAGAAGGGTTGGACAAGATGACATTGAGACACCTCTTCCAACCTTAATCATTTTGTAGTTCTGTAATTCTGTGAAAGATGATGCTGAACAGAGTTTGAAAAGTCCAAAAGAGAAGTGCAGTCTTACCTGACAAGCCTGTGGGAGGTAATAGAAACCTCTTTAATTGTTTTCCTGGGCTTTGGATCAGATAATTAAAGAAACATGTTAAGAGAGACGAAGTTGGAAAGTGAGATTGTGATCTGTAGACTTCTGAGAGCAACCATTTTATTTGTGTCCTTTCGGTGCATTTCTCTCAGAAAAGGCCTCTGGTTTTGAAGCCTACCTCGAGGGTGGGCTCCTTGTACATTACTTTGTACAGCACTTGGGATCAACTTAGTGGAGGACAGTGATAACATGTTCTTGAAAATCACCTCATAGCATGATTGGCACAGTAAAGCTGGTGCCCTGCTCTTGTCTGATTTTGCAACTGAAGGTAGCTCACTGAAAACCAAGTGAGGGAGAAGAGAAAGAATTAATAACCTTCTAGATCAGATTGTACGGGTTAGTCATGAATCACTGTCAGAGAATGAACACAGAAGAGTTGTTCAGAATGAACCATAGATGTTGAGTGTCTTTCAGAAGTGACCACAGATACAGGCCACTGTTTTGGATTCAGTTCTGCAAAGACTGAAAATGGATGCATTCAGTGGGTTGTACTTTAAATGGATAATTTCTTGACTTTGCTAGTTTAAATAAAAAAAAAAAATTGTCTGAAAATGGAAACTGAGCAGATGTGTGTTAAAATATCCAAGAAGGATGGTTCTATCAGAGGTTGGAGGTCCATTCTCCTTAGATCTACATGAGTGCTTTGCCATGCAAACATCAGAGAGATCACAGAAATGTGCCTGCCTTTAGAGCTAAAATACTGTAAATGGGTTCTTGGGTAAGTGTGTATCAGGTCTTAAAACTCCTTCAGGAGGAGAAGGATGGCAAAGAGGAGGTAGGTAGAAGGTGTGGAGAGCACAGAGGAGGTCACGCAATGACACCATCTCTTCTGTAACATATAAATGAAGTGGTACTTGATGAAATTAAAAGACAACAAATTAAAAAATAAATAGGAGAAAACAATTTTTAATGTAAAGTATAATTAGCCAATGTAGCTTTAGGCTTCTAACTATTATCGAAGCAGTTATTTTAGTAAGATTATCAACAAAGGATTCAAATGAATAAGCAAAGCATCTGCAGGGACACTAGTGTAGCTGAGAAAACAATTATAAGGGCTATCAATCCTCATGCTTTAGGGCATAAACCAATCACCAGCTGGGGTCAGGAATGCCACTTCCTCCTATGGTTACTGAATAACTTAATTAGGCACATTGTGGAGTTTTCTCCAGCATGGGTCACTGCTGGAAGCAGAATAACAGATTAGATGGACAACTGACCTATTCCAATATGGCAGTCCTTTATCTTCAAGTTGCTTTCAGAATGGAAGAAGGAGACTTCTTGTGTTGTATCTCCTACCCAGAAGGCTCACATAGAGATCCAGCTGTCTATTTTGATTTAAATTCCTAGATCATAGAGCTCTCTGCTACATTTGAGTATAGGCTGTCGTGGAAAGTCTCTTTCGTGTATTTTGAAGATAAAGTAAATCAATGAGGGAAGAGACTGGACAAACCAACAGGAGAGGAGTGAGTATGTGCTTAACTATGGCAATGATTTGATGTGTAAATAGTTTAGAGCTTTGTGCTACTTTCACTTCCCCATTTCAAAAGAGTTTTGCCTTAATCAAGGAGTGAAGTAATGAAGAACTAAGGGGGAGGGGTGAGGGAGGGGGAAAGAGCCTAAGAATGTAATAAATCAGCCTACCAGCAGTTATTTCCCTTAATCTTCCTATTTTGCCACCCCGTGCCTACAGCAAACTTCTCAGCCATGATGCTTTTACAGAAGTTTTCCTTGACTCTTTTCCACCTGGTTTGAGTGTGTCAGCATGATGGTGATTTTGTTAAACTGCGTCACCCTGGGGATGTACCAGCCATGTGAGGACATGGACTGCCTTTCTGACAGGTGTAAAATCTTGCAGGTAAGCAAACTTCCTTCTTGTGGTGGTGGTGCCTCAGTCTGAGTCACAATTTTTCACGTATTTTCCTTTAGCATGTGGGCAGCACCTTCCCAGATGTCAAGAACGTCCCTGGCAGTAAGCTATCCTGTTGTAAAATGGCAACAATTTGTTTTGAGGAGGGGAACGGAGTGAGAGAGAGTTAATGAGCGAAAGGTGCTTGTGGCCGTGCAATACAGAACAGTCCCTAACCTTCCTGATCCTGTTCATAAGTAAAGGGTTCCTGACATAGACAGTTATAAGATATGTAGCTCAGAGGTAAGCCGCGGAGAAGTAATTAAAGTTGCAGCATCCAGGCAGGAGAGAATAGCAGCCTCCAATGCATTTGCTACTCTGTTGAAAAGCAAGAGTAGTACTGAGTCCACAGGTAATGTGGCATTCAGGATGCCCAAAGGGAGAAGAAGCAAAAACTATGTCAAGAAGGGCCATAGGAACACACAGCCAATGAAGGCATTAGCTGTGGTTGCCGCTTCCCCAAAGAGAAAGCGACAACAAAGGTTGTCATCTATAGTGTTGCAGGGGCTCAGGTGTTGAAATACCTGAAGCCTGATATGTGCTGTCCAAGCTGTGCTGTGGCCTCAGCTGAGCCACTTGCAGCGCAGTGATGAGGAATCCATCTTAGGAGATCTTGGAAGGACAGTATTTCCTTGGCCAGGTTTGGACCTGCTGGTGCTGAGCCAACACCTCATTTTAAGCCTGTGTAAGGAGTCTCTGGGTCAACATCAGTTACTTCACCCCTGGGCGGGGGGGGGGAAACCCAAAACAATAGAAGTTCCTTGCTTACTTAAGCAGTAGGAAGCTGTGATGCCAGGGCTGCATGGAAGAAGCTTTTCCAGCCCTGCTTCTAACTCATTTTCAGAAGTACTGAAACTTATATTTATCTCACATTCTGAGTTTTAATGTCTAAGGGGGAGAATACTTATCAAATGTGCTCTGTTTGGCAGGTATTTGATGATTTCATCTTCATCTTCTTTGCCATGGAAATGGTCTTAAAGATGGTGGCCCTGGGGATCTTTGGCAAGAAGTGTTACCTTGGAGATACCTGGAACCGCCTGGATTTCTTCATTGTCATGGCTGGGTAGGTTGATAGTTTCTGAGTTTGTTCTGTGTTTGCTGGAGTCTTGCATGAAGTAGAAATGATGTAACTGAGGGGAAAGTTTCCTCTCTGGTGCTGCCCCAGTGCCTCTGCCAAACTGGAATTGGACATGCTAGGGTTAGTAGCCTATGGAAGAAACAATAAACAAGGTAGCTGATCTCCCCAGCTGATATATCTTGCACAATTTCAGTAGATGATGTTAATTTGTACTAGTTGAAGAACTAGCCCAGAAACTTTTCCTTTGTTCTTAAAATGTCTGAGTGGAAGAGGTGTAACCTTTACCAGAACTATACTAGCTCCTTTGTTTCCAGCAGCAGTGTTTTGAAGGTAATGCCATTTTTATTGCTCTTGACTTTTTTTTCTTTGTATTGCACCAGCCTTACCAGGGGTACTATTGGGATAGGTTGACATTTGAGTGTTTTTTTACAACAAAGTTACCGTGGTGAAGCTCTAATTTCTCCTCTGCATGTATGAAGTGGAAAGCCTACTAGGATTGCCTTTAGAATCATAGAAAAAAGTAGATCTCTGAT
The DNA here is from genome assembly GCA_013396935.1 of Baryphthengus martii. Taxonomy (NCBI): domain Eukaryota; kingdom Metazoa; phylum Chordata; class Aves; order Coraciiformes; family Momotidae; genus Baryphthengus; species Baryphthengus martii. The sequence continues at coordinate 332,053 of VWZK01015411.1, read as the reverse complement.
ACCAGTGACATGTGCTTTTTTTTTATTTTTCCATTTTCAATGAGATCACCTTTTGGTATAGTAAAAAAACAAAACAAGCACCAAAGATCAGAAGTAAATATAAATAAGTAATATTACTGTTCTCACAGAAAACATGTCTTTTCAGAGAGAAACCCCCACTTTCCTCTTCCCCCCAACAAGTAGTTACCCACATTTTCTGTCATTTGGAAGTTCATGTATTGCTGACTGAGCTCACTTTGCAGAACTTTCCCCTGTGGTGCAGAGCAGCACTGTCTTTATATTTGCTTTTGACACAGTTCTTCTATAGCAAGACATGAAAGTTGTTCCCTCTGGAGGGGCGTGTAATTGTTTGCTTCTGGGAGGAGCGGAGATTTTCAAACTCAGTTTGGTTGTAAAAGTTTAAAATCTGATTCTTGGCCAGCTTGTTCATGAAAGGAAGACAGGTAGATGAAAGCTGTAGCTTTTTCTGAATTAACGCAACATGCATGAGGTGGGAAGACCTTTCTTGTGGCTGAGCCTGCCATGATTAGCATCTGATTTAAGATGGTCCAGAATGGGGACTGCGAGTTCATCAGGAAAGACTAAGTTAAAGCACACGGTGGTGAGAAAAGCCAGATCATTGTACGTTATAGCCTGAGCTCCTGGTGGCAGAATTGTGACTGGGAAAGCGAGACCCTACCACAGCAACCTTTGAGGAAGAAAGGGAAGAACAGATGTGTTTGAAAGGTGGACCTTGGAGACTACAGTGCTCCCTCATACGGGTGATGTGCTGTGGTACACTGAGAGGAAGGCTCTGCTCCAGGTGATCACTTGTATCTGCAGTGAAAGGCTTGGGAACCGGGAGTCTTGCTCTGCCTGGTGTCCCTGCAAGGATGATATGTGACTGGTCCTGTCTGGAGAGAGGATGAAATCAGTGGGGCAATGCTAAATGAAAGAGAGTGAGCTCAAGTACTTACTTTGTGCAGGAAACAAGTGCAGTCTATGCTACCTAGATGAGAAGGGAGTAAACCCCATTTACACGTTTCCCTCTGTGACCATTGCTGGCAGAAATCTGGGGAGAGAGTGAGTGTCTTTTGTGCATCTGATACCAGTACTAGGAAAAACGCTCATATCTGAACTCCTTTCAACGTCAAGGAGACTTAGAATCAACTCCTTAGATATAAAATAAGCAGTGTGGAGAATTTTTCATTTCAGGTCCAAAACTGGAAAAAATTTGTTCCCTGATTTCTGTACAACCATCCTTATGAGGTGTCAGGCTGAAATGATCGTAATCTCATTAGAATATCTGATCTCAAAAGACTTCTGCTAAAGAAAGATTTTTCCATTTAGTTATATAGAACTAATGACTACATAATGTATTTCGAGTTATAAAAGCTTATGGTTATTAATTCATTATTCTTTGAAATTCATTAGAATTGTCTGCACTGCTTAAATCAAATCCAAGGCTCAAACTTGCCCTTACGTGCGGACTATAGGCTTTTATTTAACCTCGAGTTTAAGTCCAAGCTTTATCCTGATTTGTCCCACACATGTCCCGTGGCTTCAGCTTACTCTGGATCCAAATGCTACCTTAGCCTTCTGTTTAAGAGAAGACATCCTGCATTAGGTCTTGCATGTTTTCTTCATGCTAGTGAATTAGATCTTGATCAGAGGCTCATCAATTTTCTCTAAAGGCCTTCTCCTTTTCACGGATCTGGACTCTCATTGCCTGCAAGGGAAGCCATAAATTAAGCTCTCAAGAAAACATCCATGATATTGGGAAGTACTGCACTACCTGGAAGAGCCACTTCTCTCAATTTCAAGAATAAGGGCTGCACTTCCCAGCCCCTTCTCTTCCTTTCTCCCTTTCCAAATAAATAACAATGAGGCAGCAGAGGTTGGAAGAATAAACTGTAGCATGGAAAAGCAAAGTGTGGGCAAGGGACAGTTCTATCAGGCCTTCCTGGGCAGCTGAGATAGCTCCATCTGGCTAGATGCATGACAGCATGTTTTATCAAAGAGCATAGTGACTATTTGCTGCTCTTGCCCCAGACAATGTTTTGGTTACATAAACCATGTATTCAGACATTCGTTTCTCCTCGCTTCCTTGAAAGCCAGAAACTATAGTTTTAGTTAGCTGAATTCCCTCATGTGCCCCTGCCCTGCTTGCCCCTGCCCCCCACGCAACCCAGCAGCTCAAGGAGGAAGACTCCATTGTCACTAAAAATGTTCAGTTTCCATGGCAATAGGAGCTGACATCACCAGAACTTTATTCCCTCTCACACACTCCTCCCCCAACTACTTGCAACATGTTTTGGGTTTTTTTTCTAATTCTTTCTAAAGAACAGTCCTAAGTCAACACTCTCCTTCATTGTTCCCCTCAGAGCTCCTAAAACCCAAGTGAGGTAATTTGGGTTGAAGAATGCAGATCCCCTTGTACGCGCAAGCAACCAGGGCTGCCGATTCAGCTTGCCGATGCTCCTGTTCCCAACTGCTTACTGGCAACAGGAGGTTGCAGGTTCCCAGACGTTTCAAGCAGACTGTGCTCATCACCATCTGTCCTGGTGGGAGTCCCTCTTTCCCTGCGTTTGTGATTAGGTCTCGTCTGTCGTCATTTGTTTCCCACAGTAATGGGTGTATTTGGAGAGCTTGATCTGAGGCATCTTTAGAGGGCAGCTTCCTAAAGTTGAGAGCCTACTATGTTTTGAAAGCTGAGATAATGCAAACACTAATCATATTGGAAATGTCAGCTAATGTCTATACAAGCATGAATTTAGGAGAAGAGTCACTTATTTCTGGGCTAGCACTGACCAACTTTTTAAGCCAGGCTGTTCTCTAGCAAAAAGAAGTGAGTAATTTCTCCTGCTCGCTCTACTTTGTCGAGGCAGTTGTGTTCATGTGCAATTGGAGAATGATGCCACTGTCCCTCTGGGAGGGTGCTCGTCAAAGGAGTGAATTCATGCAACCTGCCTGGCTTTGGGGGCATTAATTCTGCTGAGGGAGCAGTTATTCTGCCTCTCTTGAGCCAAGTGCTGTAATTAACAATCTGTAATGGGAATTAATGACTCTCTACCCTCTTCAGCACCCCCACAATATGTTCTGGCATGCAATTTACTTGTGTGAATAGGTAAGTAGGTCAGGGGAGAGAAGACTTCACTATGTGGCTGGGGGGATGATGGTGACTACAAGCGTATGTCCAAAATTCTTCCTTAACTACTTGCTACGTGGAGTCCAATGGCTGAGGAGAGGCTGGTCTTTCAGAGAATGCCCTGTCTTTGGCTCTCTCCATTATCCCACTGGAGCTTGCCACATAGATCTCATAAGCTGTGGTCAAATTCCATCCTGACCTTGCCTTTGATGAGAGGAATGGCATAATTTATATGTTTTGGTATTTTGAGATATATTTGCAGGGTTTATTAATAGCTTTTAAAAGTGATGGACATCAGAACGAGACACAATACTCTGTGTAACTGCTTCAATGCCTTCAGTAGTAATACTGTCTCTCTATTACAACCTGAAGTTTCCTAGTTCCTAGTTCCTTCCAAATATTGCAGTAGTCCATCTAATCAATCACAGCATCTCCCTATTAATTCATCTCCCTATCAATTCATTCAGCTGCTTTCTCCATTGGCTCCAGCCCTAGTTGGTTGGCTTTTTTTTCCCGTCTCCTCTTCTGAAGAGAGAGAATCCCTTCCTATTAGTCAGAACAGCAAACTTTGTTCCCAGATGTATGCTGTTCCATTTGCTCACACTGGAATACAAACTATTTGCATTTCCAAAGCAGTTCATACTGTTCTATGTTGCTGACTTGTTCTCTTCATTTCTTTTCTGTTCTCCCAAAAATATGCTTCAACTGCAAAATCCAACAGTGATTTCTTTTTTAATTTTTCTGCCAGGTTGTGATAAATAAATAAAGAACAGAGCAGCAAGAATTGTGCATTACAGAAGTACATCTGCTCACGAATGAGTCCCCATTTACTGTTGCATGTGAGGTTTATTACTTAGCCAGTTTTTCTCCAGCTAATGTATGTCATGATGATTTCATATCATTCCAGCCATATCAACGTAATTATTTTTGTGAACCAGACTTGTAATCTCGTAAGAAATTATAGCACATTAGTTTGATGATGTCTATTTTTCCTTAAACCTGTGTTGATTATGGCTAATTTTATTATCCACCTTTAATCTGTAATCTATCAAAGCTGCACATTGGCAATTTCATTACTGTACTGTGGTCAGCATCAGTCCAGTCAGCCAACTGAGATCACTGTGGTTTTAAAGTACTGGCACAACATGAGAATTTCTTTGGCCTTTGAATGCTTTCCCAGTTTTCTGAGGCTAATCAAAAATCATCAGTACTGGTCCAGATCTTTTCTGGCCATCTTTTTTAAAACTCTTGGATATAAATTGCCCAGGCCTGCTTATCTTAGAATATCCCTATTTTGATAGACACAGCCTAAAATACTTGATCACAGCTGGAGCTGAAACAAGCTCATTATCATCTATGGTACATATATATCATCTGACTTTCCCCATAGAACTCTTTTTTTTTTTTAGTTGAAGTTTTCTGCCTTTTTACACTGTTTATGACAATTCTGTTTTCTTGTTCCAGTGATTAACTTGTACCATTTTATGTGCTCATTCAGTTCTCTTACAAATTTTCTACAATTTCTATCTCCTAATTTATATTCATTGGTATCAACTTTCCCTCGTACTATTACATTGCTGCTTTTGCCTTTGCTTGTTTAGCTGTTTACCTTTGTTGTCTCTATTTACCTTTCTTGTGTCTGTTGAAGCTTCTTGGACACCTGAAAAATATTCCTAAACACCACTTGATTGTCATGCACAGTTCATGAATTAAAGTCTTTATCCTGACCAGTTTGATGCATGACATCATCATGTTTTCAACTTCATGAACTTGGCCCCTCTAATCCACCAAGTATCATCTAGTACCGTTGATGACCTTACTTGATTTTTACATAACACACATAACCAGGTAGTCCTAGCTTTAGGTTCTATGATTAAAAAAAGGTCACTTGATAGACAATCTGTGTGCCTTCCATCCTTAAATGTAATTTTCTTTGAGTTGTAAGGTACATTATTGTAAATATAGGGACATTGCGAAGACATTTAGATGTCTCCAACATGTTGTCCAAATTCAACTCTTGCAGACACCTAAGGGGAGAGTTTTTCTCCTATGAATTACAAACCCATACCAAGAGAACTAGACAGTCTGTTTTTTATTGTAATATGGACATACCTTATCACATTCATAAGGTCATAGATAATTTGAGTTGGAAAGGACCTTGTAAAGTCTCTAGTCTGATCTTCTTGTTCGAAGGAGGATCAACAACACAATCAAGTTAGGTTGCTCAGAGTGGTCCAGCCAAGTCTTGAAAACCACCACAGATGGAGACTGCACCACCTTTCTGTACCCCGGCCCCACTGCTGATTTATCTCTGCAACTAGTCTGAATCTTCCTTCCCTGCTTGGATTTATGTGTACTCCTGCGAAGAAGGAGCTGCTGTTAGGTCCCTTCAAAATCATCTTCTCTCCAGGTTGAAAAAGCCCCCATCCTTTAGCCTTTCCTCACCAGACAAGTGCTCCATCCCTTGAGCATCTTGGTGACTCTCTACTGAACCTGTTCCAGTTCATCAACATCTATCTTGTACTGGGGACCCCAAAACCAAATGTTATTCTAGATGTGGTCTATCAAGTGCAAAGTAAAGGTGATAATCCCTCCCTGCATCTACTGGCTGCACTCCTATTGGTGCTGATTGATATGCCATCAGCTTTCCTCACATAGACCTTGTGTTGCCTACTGTTCCCCAAGACCCAGATGTCTTTTTCAGCAGAGCCACTACAATGAGATCTCAGGTAGCAGGTCAGTCCAGCACAGGTGCAGGACCTTGCATCTGTCTGTTGAATTTCATGAGGCTTCTGTCAGCCCATTTCTCTAGCCAGGAGGAATTCTCCCTATGGCAGAAAATTAATCTGTAAATATTAATTTCCAAATTGTCTCCGATTCTGTACTAGAAAATGCCATTTTTGATAGCATGCTACTCCCCCTCCTTTTCTGTCCTTTTGAGCCTCCCTAGATAGGTTAAAATCCTTGATTTTAATATACCTTTCATGAAGATCTTCCCACCAGGCTTTCTTAATGCCATTTAGGCTGTTTATGCTCATAAAATGAACAATTCCTATTCTCTTTATTACTCAGACCCCTGGCACTGGTATATAGACGATACAGTTTTTCTCCTCTTTACATCTTTTAGTGCCTTGATTAGTTTTGTTCTTGATATGAAGGTTCTGTAAGAATTAACTTTATTCCTGATTTCATCATTTTCCTCTTTGGTCTTTCATTTAACAATCTCCTGACTGATCTGTCTCTCTGTTCCAATGAAATGCTGGTTAGTATTTCTGTTTCTCCGGAGGTAGCCTAATGCTCTGCAAGTCTCCCGCCCTATGTGGCTGGCCAAGCCAGCAGTTTATCTGATTCCTCCATCATCGATTTTGCCTATTGGCCAGGATGGGCCATCAAGGAGCTTAGCTGAATATTTCTTGTCCACCTTCTTCAGAAATTGTCTATAATCTACTATATTATGATAAGAAAAAAAACAAAAATTCAAAACCCATCATCATGGGTAAATAGTGTCCTGGAAATTTGAAAACCTTCCTAAGTTTACTTTTAAAAATCTCATTTTGTTTATAGCATGACAGCACAGCTGTCCTGATACCTTAATTTCTTTTCCAAAGCCTCCTTTCCTTTCTGAGTAGTTATGCAGCCTTTGGAGAGGGTTTTCTGGCATCTTTGTACAGCTGGAGAACCTTCTCAGGCATGTCCAATAGCGCCTTAGATTGAGCAGAACATTTCTTCTCACTCCCTGTGCCTTTTGGCTAGTTGCTTCTTTCAGGAGTGCTCTATGCAGCTTCCACACTGGGAGCCTGGAAAGTACTGTTCTCCATTAAGTGAGATTATTATTATTAATATTTGTATCTTCTCTTTCTGACAGTTATCTACTGTCCTTGATTTCTGCTTCCCTTAATTCCTTAGATATTACATCCTTTCTTCCGTAAACCTACTGTGATGCTTCTTACTGAATCCATCTGCCCAAGCTCTTTTCAAACCTGTGCAGCATCAGTGCGTGTGCCTCTGAAGACCGACTCTCTCTTTACCGAGAAGCCACCAGCTTACACTTACAGACCTGAGTCAATCCCTCTGCATTTTAGCGCAGGAAAGAGGGACGGTAGATCTCTGAAAGATGAGAAGTACCAGACTCCCAGCCTCAAAAACCCACCCGTTCCCAAGAAACAAAATTGGCACCGTATGGTGCCCTTCCACACTGGGAAGATGCCGCTTAGCCTGAAACACACTGATGGGCCCTAATCTTGCAAGAGGGGGAAGTGTGTTGCCAATCTTCTGCTTTCTCTTTGCTTTTAATTAACTATGGTCCTTCAGGGACCTGGCCAGAATTTGCATAGTTATGACTTTAAAATCTCAGACCATTAAATGCTTATTAGCAGCAGTGTAAACAGCAGAATGCTCAGAAAATCCTAGTTAGCTAATCTTTGATGCCAAATGAAAGTTTCTATAAAATTATGGCAAGTTAAAGAAAACTGTAATAAATACAATAATTAGGTGTTTCAAGCAGTTATCAGATAAAGATGGAAACCAGCAAGCAGGCTTAAATAGCATCTTAACCGAAGGCAGAGCTATCTGAAGCACAGCCCTCCCCCCCCCGCCCCCAACATGCGCTCACTTTTTCCTTCTTAATGATACTAATTATTTCATTTTCTTTCTCCTACTAAAGCTATCCATAGATGTACAACATATTGAAATGAAAGCAGTCATCAAAACGAAATGAATCACAGCAGAGAAGAATCAAAACAAGGAGGCAGTGGTACCCTGCCTGCGTTATGTGTAGTTCTCAATTATTGCCTCTGATTTTTTTGCCTCCCTAAAAGCTAATTCCCTACCACGTGAATCTTAAGCTTTATTTAAAAAAAAAAAAAAAGAAAACACCAGCAGTCTCACAAAAATGCGGACACGATTTTTTTTTTTCCCCCTTCTCCCCTCTAAGCAATGACATACAATGCTCAGAGCCTGTGTTCAGACTCCTGGTTTTCAAAAGTGGGGCCTCATCACTCGTCTTCAGTCATCTGAGCTTGGCAAGTCCCTCTGGTTTTCTTATCACAGTGTGAAAACCTGCTTATGTCTTTTCATATCATGTCTCTGAAACTATTAAGAAACTCTGACGTTTTCTCTTAGTACACAGTTTGGAGAGAAATCTGAGTGTTCAAGGGTGTGAAATAATCACATTCCAGGCAGCAAGGGACAAGTCTCACAGGCTCTGGAAGCTTTCAACAGCATTTGCTTGCAGAGCAATTACAAAATAATAATAATAAAAAAAATAAAAAAATATTTCATTCTGGATGGTGGGACAGTTGCAGGTTATATTTTGTTTTTTTTTTAAAGAATACTAAGCATCATAGCTCTGGAGCTGACTGTGTAATTAGTAATTGATCTATCACTCCCTGAAGAAATGTCTTTTTACTAACAGAATTATAGCCTCTCTAACTATTATTATTATTTATAAAGTGGGGAAAAAAGATGTAATTTTTGCAGTCCTTGTTTTACTAGCAATGGATTTGGTTTTTAATTTACTTCTATCTTTCAGCTTTTATGTCAGCAGAGAGTTGTCTTTTTGCAGTGTGATGAGCTCTAACTTTAAAAAAAGATAAGCAGGACTACTTAGCTGAGTACACTGTGGTTTTCAGAGCAATTTAGAGGCCTGCTGTGTAATGTCTGGCCACATCCCATATGATGTTATTCCATCCTTTCTACAGTAGGTGTTGAAAGGAGTTCAGTTCATCTATTTAGGGTGCATTTTGAAGCCTGGCCCTGAAGACATCAAACTGTGCCAAATGTGTGCAAATGCCTGCGTGGCTTGCTCTTCAAGTATATATCAAGTATGCTGACAGCAGGTTCAGTGCTGAGCCCTATGCCTCTTGCATCACAGAGCAACCTATGTTCATATAGCAAAAGATTAGGTCTAAATAACCTGTCAGGTGGGAGCCAGAGCAGGTGTGAAGACAACATTTTTAAGGAGGAGTCCATAGGTGACTGCAGCCCTGATACGGTTGGGAGGTTGCGTGTACTTAGCATGCCCCATACTGTCCGAAGCCCTTGCCCATTGCCAATGCACCAGTAGAGGCTGTGCCTTCTTGCAGCTGTGAGCAAGTGAAGAAAATGGGGATATGGGCACAGCTCAACTCTCTGAGCATGGAAAAGGGGACACCTAGGAAGAGTCTTTAATTTCTGCCGTAGCTCCTAGGACTTTTGGGGACAAATAAGGCTGTGGCTCCAACTCTAGAGCTAAAGGACAGGCAAGGTGCGGAAATCTTAAAAAATAGATCCCACCTAGGAGCCCTGCAGTCCTGGGGCTGGCAAGTACCCTGTTTGCAAGTGCAGTAAGCGTTTGTCTTTTTCTCTCCACTGGTACGTGTGCGCACTGTAGCTGCAGACTTGGGGTGGAAGCAGTAGTCCTCCTCTCTTGCCTAGCATCTCAGAATCACACAGAATCACAGAATGTTAGGGATTGGAAGGGACCTCAAAGGATCATCAAGTCCAATCCCCCTGCCAGAGCAGGAACCTAAATGACATCACACAGAAAGGTGTCCAGGCGGGTCTTGAATGTCTCCAGAGAAGGAGAATCCACAACCCCCCTGGGCAGTCTGTTCCAGTGCTCTGTCACCCTTACTGTAAAGAAGTTCCTTCTAGAGTTTAAGCGGAACCTCCTGTGCTCCAGCTTGTACCCATTACCTCTAGTCCTGTCATTGGGCATCACTGAGAAGAGCCTGGCTCCATCCTCGTGACATTCGCCCTTAACATATTTATAAACATTAATGAGGTCTCCCCTCAATCTCCTCTTNGGACTCCACTGGACACAGGTCTCCAACTAGACTCTGCCCATCTGGGCAGGCCTTGTCAGTATCTCCTGGCTCTGCTTCTGATGTTTCCAGATGGATTTGTGAGAGATTGGATTCAGCCCTTACCAGTGCCTGTCTGCTTACAGCTCTCCTTGTGCACAAGCCAGGGCATGTCCAGCCTTCACAAGGGCTGGCAGGAGGTGTCTTGAATGCCACACGTATCCCACGCTCTAGCTGTTCAACAGTGTGCTCTTCCTCCTGCACCCTTGCTGCTGTTCCAATGCTGATGGTCCCCACTATCCAGGCATTTATGGGCACCAGTAAGTGGATTGTGCTGCCTGCTCTCCCTGTTTTGAACACCAGAGGTTCAGCTAATAGAGCCCCCTGGGGAAACCTGGTCAGCCCATTTCCACATCCCTTGCCCATCATCTGGCCACAGAGGGCCAGGACTGAGTGGATCTAGCAATGCACATGCTTTTTAATTTTCTTTAATTAGAACATCTCATTCATATACGAAGGGCAATACGGGACCATTGGGATACATTTTATGGTGAGAGAACCAGTTTTGCTCTTTTTTTGTGTTGTAGTCACAGTCTTTGAAGCCAGGGGAGAGGCAGTGAGACTCTCCTCTCATCCTGTTGTGTAATACAGAGGTGGGAGGATTTAGGCATAAATTTGGAGGTGGCAGGTTTGAGCTGTGGAGTGGCTCACATGTGGTTCACATCAGGGGGATGGACACCTTGGTAATGGAGAGACATCAGCTCCAACTTTTGGCACCGCTATCTGAATTAAAAATTCAGACAAGGAAAGCTGGCAAAACTTGGTCTTATATTTTCTCTGTGACTTTTATATTCTGAATCTTCAAAGTGATAGAAATTCCAATGTGTGGAATTTGATGGCCAAATTAAGGAACTGAGGACAGAAAGACATATTCTTGTACACACAAGATGTTGATTAAACCACATCTCGTCATGATATAGATTCATGTGAGGCTTAGACTCCTGACATAGCTGAGACACTGCAGGAATTCAGAGTGGAGAGCAACTACACAGTCTTCTGCCTTGGTAACCCCAGGTGCTTGTAGGTGCAAGGACCAAATAATTGTCCACAGGCAGGAAAAGCTTCACTTTGCACAGAGACTCATAGCAAGCCTGAAGTTACAGCTAGGAAGTCACAGCCACAAAGTTTCTGGCTTCAGTGCCAAACCTAAATTTATTTGACAAAGAAATATGAATTGATTAGACTGTGGCTAATTAGATTTCAGTTGAAAACCCCTATCAGAGAAGGGGAATTAGACAGCTTTTGAATTTGACAAAAACATATTGGCTTTGTGTCATAAGAATACTGCCTCAGTATTTTTCATGAATGCTTCCAGAATACATTTTAAATATTATTTCTTGGCTACTGATTTTCAGCAAATATAAGTTCAGGACCTAAGATTCGGAAAGTTAATAAGTACCTAATAAAAGCATAAGGATATGTAAATATGAACAGGTAAACTGTAATGTTTGAACGGTTTTGATCATGGACTTCACCAAATGTAATTGCAAGGAAGCTACTACCCAGAGACTGCATAAGGGCATTATCTTGGGTTACATGTACAGCAAGATAAAGTCTGAATTTTCTGGACTTCTTGCGTGGTTTTTCATATTCTCACTGTATCTATTTTAAATCATCTTGGTTTTTATTCCTCTATCCTGCTGGTCAGTATGCTCTCCTGTGCCTGGCACAGAGCCACACTGGCTGTGCATTTCTGCCGTTGGGCGATGAGAATCGCTTTTCTTTCCTGAGCTTCAGTGCTGCTGGAGAAATGGAGAGTGCCAAGACAGATCCAAACCCACTTGTGAGCTCACGGGTGCAGAGTAGCAAAAGAAGTGCCAAGCTGTAGTTGATGAAGCTATTTTGCTTTTGTTGAGACTTCATGAGTAGTGAAGATTTGCGATGCTGGCGGTTTCTGTGTCCCCTCGTGCTCACTGTCTGCTTCAGTGGCTTGGCATGGCATGGAGGTACACCAGACCAGGTGGTTTCTGGACAGGGTCAATGTGCTAACAAATTGCTCACTTGCTCCCTGCACTAGCTTTGTCTTGTCTCTGTTAAACTCAAGGTCTCTTGTGTGTTGAACTGAGCAGACTTGCCTGGGCATAAGTTAATGATTATCAGCAAGGCAGACACTAAGTCGGAGGAGGAAGCACGAAGATGATCAGTAGGGAAAAGGACAAAAGGAATTAATAGGAAGATGGAAGAGGAAAGAAAGAACTGGGAAGGCAATTGAAGGATATGAGGCAAAGTAGAAAAATATGGAGGAAAGGCAAGGGGCAAATGGAAAAACTGGAAGTTAAGGAGGAAGATTAAAATGAGAAGTGGAAATGTTGCAGGCAGGCATGAGTCAGAGGGATGTAAAGAGAGGGGAGGGTAGGGAAGATGTGGGATACCTAGAGAATGGGGAGGAAGGCAGAACTCAATTGGAGAGGTGTTCCCTGCCAAGCAACCCCCCTGCTTTTGCAGTATGAACTCCATGCACGCAGCTGGTGCCCCATCCCATTTCCCACCTTGTCAGCATTCCCACTGGGAATCGACCTTAAGCTGTATGGCGTAAGGATGGTGCATGCATCAGTCTCCTCTGCTTCCAGAAGAGTTCCATGTGGAAAGTTTTGAAGAAGAAAATCTCTAGTGAGGGAAGAAGAATTACTGTATAAATTCAATTATCTTGACAGCTTAGTGCTCAAGTTCCATCACAGATCAGGAGTTTCTCTCTGATTTAGTGCAATTTCAGCTTCCTAACCTGCCCCCTGCACTCACCCACCCATACCAGAAACTGCAAAATACTTTAGCGGTACCAGAAATGAGCTGCCGTCTCCCTTGGGAGAGATGCATTCACCCTGCCCGATCATGATAAGGGGAAAGGACAACTTAAAAAGAGCACAGGCACTTTTTTTTTCCCTCCCACATCCTAGACTTTGTCTGACTGCCCCTGGACTTTAAAGAAACTAAGGCTTTTACAAACAAGACGTGCTCAAAGCACCCAAGAACGAGAGAAGGACTAAATTGAAGGGTGGTCAAGTTGTAGGGGCTACCCTTGCTTATGGTATTGAGTTGCCACAAAACAAGGACAAAGGAGTCTGGAAGGCTCCTGGAGTTTAATAAGGAGACAATCATTTTTTACTAGCTATAACATTTTCCTGCTCTTGGTTTATGAACACTCAGTAAACACAGAGCTCCCCAGGTTGCTGGCACAATAAGGATTCAAGCACTGAAGGTCAGGTGCCTGCATGAGAGTCCAAATAAGCACTGTGCACCTAGTCCACCATCACAAGATCTTGAGACACAGACACGGGAAGGTGTGACCCTCCCAACATAAATCTGCTGCCAGTTTCTGGCTGACTGCTTTTTGCGACAAGTCCTTTTGACTTTCTATCAACCTGTCACCGCCTCCACATGTGGCAGCAAGAGATCAGATACAGCCCAAACTCAGAGGGGGTTAAGTGTAGAAGGTTTCCAGGCAGTGGGGAGCAGGGCTGGCTGGAGAAAGATAAGAGCAAAAACAGCTAGGCTGGCAATCCCTGAAATGCTGCAGACGTCCACAGACTCCAACAGAATGGCTTAGAGATCCCATTTCATTGGAGCAAGGAGACAACAATCGGATTCATCGACTTTTACCTACACAGAAAATGTGGGGTGTTTTGTTAATCAACGGACTTTCATTTCACCCTGGTCACCTGCAGTCCACCATGGTACGGGCACACTACCCTTGTGCAAGAAGAAACATGAACATAAGCTGATGCTGAAGCCATCACTAGGAACTAAAAGGCGAGAACGAGCGGCCCTAATGCAAAATTACACTGGAATAGTGTTAGATTTGTTTTGGATGTGATTTGTTTGACTACAACAGGCATAACTCTTCCATGGGGATTTAAGCATCCCAAATGTCTCTGTTATTACATCCAAGACCAGGAGACCTTAGAAGAACTGTAGGCAAAAGAGGTCTGCTAAGTGAGCTGAGGCCCTGGGGCCTGAGCTCGTTTTGGTTAGAAGTTGCTCTCTGAAAAATTTAACAGTTGCCTTTCTCTGACCCACCCCTGTGAACAACCTAGTGGTTTTATTGGCAGAGTGATTGACTGTTTGTTGAGGTTTTTTACTAGCTAAACTTGGAATGTAATCACAGCAAATCTCTGGCTGCAGGAGGCTGACTTGCTGGCTGTCTGAACGGCATAGTTACAGCTAGGGTAGCATATGCACTGCTCTGAAAGGACCTGTACTTGCTACTTTAATTATTAATTTTCTAGTGACACGCAGACTGTGCCATGTAGGTGACAAGCTTATTCAAGCGAGGAGAGGGCAGTGACGTGCACCTGGTTAAGTACACTCTGTAAAGTCAGCAACAGGGCTTTAGTCACAGGAGGACCAAACTTGAATGGTTTGTAAACAGAGATTCTATTTTTAAAATGAATTTTGCATGGCTACATCTAAGAGGAGACATCTCTGCCTACTGATTTCATCTCAATCCTATGCTCTGTGCTGTTTTCCTGTGCTCAGTTTCTTTGAGGGTCATGGTGTTCTCCAGGACTTCTCATTTGGTTCCTTGCAGTCCAGAAAAGACCACTTTTTGAAATGAGGTGTATCTGGGGGCTATGTACTTGTTTTGCATCTGACAGAGCATGTTTCAGATTGCTCTACTACTGCTGAAAAATATTTTTTTTTTTTACCTTCAGAGGTCTTACCTCAACTCAGGGCTCTAGGGGATGTGTATTTTTTAAGGAAAGGAAAGAAAGTTCTGTGGGACCAAGCTTGGAGACCTTTGTCTTATAGGGGGTATACCTATCCCCTATATTAGACAGCAGCAGAATGGACTTCTTGATTCATGAAGCTGCCTCTACATGTCAAGTCTCTGTGCTGTGAAGAGATGTTAGCCCACATCCAGAGAGCAATACAGCTATGTCTATACAGTGCTTTGCTCGTAACCGTAGATCCAAAGTTTCAGCAGGTCTAGTTAATTTTTGAGTAACAGCATGTTGATGAGGCAGTCTTGCTTTTGGATCAAGGTTGATCAGTGCTTACTCATGACCATTTGCACTGTGTTAATTTGCACCATATGGATATGTCCTTTGTGTGATCCTTTGTGCCCCATAGTCATGTCTGTGTGTTTATATGTGCACAGGTTCTTCCTTCTTTCATACCTTTCAATTGAATCTGACTGGATCCTAAGCATCTGTCTATCACTAGTGCTTTCTGTAGCCTGTTTAGATATAGCTGCTTGTTTTGGGGTGGGGTTTTTTTTGGGTTGCATCTTCTAGGGGATGTATTTTGATTATCTGCATGAAATCCCTCCTCTCTCCTTCTGCACTTGGTGTATGTGGAACTGACAGCTCCAGGGAGGTAAATGAATGCCACTGCATTTCAGAAGAAGAATTATTTCATGCAATTACCCTAAAAGTGCATGAGAGAACAGAGTGATAGGAATGAGGGAGAGAAAGAAAGAGAGCATGAGAGAGAATAATCACAACACTTCGACAGGTTTACCCCCTCATATTTGAAAATCTATCACTCTGACAAGTCCCTTTTGTGAAAGGCATAGAGAACTAGACATTTACTCTTCAAGGTCCTTTTGAGTGAAGAGGGTGATCGATAGAAGTAACAGTCCATTTCATTCAAGTTTCACTCAAGTCCTGTCCCTGATATTTCTTACGGACTGGCCATATCCTATTTTCCGCTCAACATCTCAGTTAGGCTCTCTGGTTCACTCCTCAGAGGTTCCTGGACAGAGGGATTTGTGTGGACTTCAGGTTTGCTGTATTTATTGACTTGTGGATGTTTCTACATAAATTATAACGGTTTGGGGGTGTAGTAACAAAAGGCCATGTCCTCTGATTCCTCCCCATCTCTTGAGCATGTTGAAAGGCCAAGGAAAAGGGAGATTTTTGTAGCTTCATTATTCACATCTGAGAAGAGATTCAGGAGAAGCAGTTCCTGTCCTGATTCTGCTGCTGTTTGACCTGCCAGCTTTTGTCATCCACTTGATCCCCCTCTGCACATCAGTCTCCACAGAGAAGCTGGTGACAACAGCCCATGTTTTCCTGGAGGTCTCATGCATCTATGTTTACTAGAATATGCAAAATGCTTTAAGGTCCTCAGGTGGAAATTGCTGGTGAGGTTAAGTGGTTAGTCTAATCCAGTTTCTCAGCATGCTTTCCAAGGGACAGGCAAGTTACTGGACATTTGCCGTACTGGGCGAGGAGGGGAGCACTGGGATAAGGGGTACTGGGCCAGGTCACTTGCTTTCACCTGCACCTGCTGCTCTCATAGCAAAGCCAATGCATTAGTCATAGCTATTTGCACTTTGAGATTATTTAGGGAGCATACTGTTGGGTTAGGAAAGCTAAAGTCTAGCATATGTCCTAAAATTAGGCTTTTCCCCTTTTGGTTGGTGTCAGAAAGGAGTGATTCAGAGCTATGGGAGAAGTTTTCCCACTTAGATGAAGCGGTTACCACTTTGAGTAGAGTTTGCTTCGATGTGAGGTAAAACAGATTAGCTCAAGCCGCCTCCAGGGACCTCGTCCTGCGCTATGAGATGGGGGAACATGGGAAGCACGCTGCTGAGCTGCAGGTAAGACACAGCAAAATCAGCTACACAGACCCCCTTCCTCCTGGGCTCATGGGGAATGTCCACCCCATGTGCGTACCCTTGCCAGGAGCACATGCTCCTTGTTGGAGCATCTTCATGAAGCTCCTTCCAGGTAAGTGTTATCGCAGCTCCTAGCCTGCATCCCCATGGCGCACACTCACTACTCGCTGCCTTGCTGTGGACAAGCTGCATTTTCTATCAGGGAAGCTGTGGACACTAGTCTTGCTCCCAGAGTCTTTAGCTTTGTTCCCAAACATTCAGGCTTCATCTCCATGATTTACAGAAACCCTTCAATGAAGAAATGTTGACTGCGTGACTCATATCAAAAGTTTGTATCCTTTTAAACTTTTTTTTTTCTCTCTCTCTCCCCTTCTGCAGAATGGTGGAGTACTCACTGGATCTCCAAAATATTAACTTGTCTGCAATTCGTACTGTCCGTGTCCTGAGACCCCTGAAAGCTATAAACCGTGTTCCTAGTAAGTCATGTTTCCCTCTCACACATGCTGAGCTTGGGTTCAGGGGAGTATGGGACCAGTAAGCCTGTGTGTGGTGGTGCTCTCCAGGTAGAGTTCAGGTACAAACCGAGTGGAGGTGTGTGTAAGCTTCTTCCCTTTCATGGGACCAAGAGGTGTTGTTGGATGAGAAGGAAAGCTATCATCTAGCACGCAGGGCCACGCTGATGATTCAAGGGCTGAAGCTGAACAATGTGTGCTGAAGGAGAGGGTTTTGTCTCGTTCTTACTTGAGGACACCATGGGTTTAATAATGTCTGCAGCCTCAAAAAGGGACCTGCGTGAAGTCTGGAGAAGGCTGAGCTGGGGGAAGCAGAGAGAATTGGTTTGCTCAGGCTATCACACTCTTTCAAATCCTCTAATCTTAAAAATTTTCACATTGTTACAGCTTAGGGATGTGGAGCACTGGCTATTTTTTCTCTTTTCCTCAATTTGTGCTTTGTACTCCCTCTTTTGTGCCAACTATCCCCCCTGCAAACTGGCATGTGTTTATGAGCCAGTCTGAGCACTGCTGGGCACCGGACTGCCAGGGCTGTGTATGAGCATGGATGTGTCAGCAGACAAACTGCTGCTGACTGGCACCATTCAGGTCTGAGACACGGTCCTCAGCTCAGGTTTGCAAACCAGAAAGGTGCTGCAGCCCTGGGATGTGAGCTGCAGCCCTGGGATGTGAGCTGCAGCCCTGGAGCACATGCCACGCACATGTGCTGCGCTCATAGTGGAAGTGACCCCTCCATAACCCTCACTTACTTCCTTCCCAGAGGACAGGGACGAGATCAGCCTCTTCGCCATGCTTCGCAATTTTTATTGGTGCCAAAATGTTTCTTCCCTCTTTTTTCCCTTTCTTTGCCTCTCCATTTTTATTTTATTTTTCTCAAGTCAATATTTTTCTCCCTGCAACCCTGGAGCAAGTGAGCAGGCATTGCCGTTATTATTTAACTGCAGGAAATATCCATGGGAGTGGCTCAGGCTTTGCAGGGGTTGTATTCAGCTGGCTGGAAGTGAACCAATAGGCAAGTTGTATGCTGTTAGGATCAGAGGGTTGCAAGAGCACTGAACTTGGTCCACTGTGACACTACAGCATTTTTGGCTATTCCAGAAACATGCAGCTCTGTGAGACATTAGGTGTTTCTTCTGCAAGTTTTTTCTGTCTTGAAGGATGGCAGGAAGTCTCATTGCTATTTCCCATAATCTCCCTAATCAGGCTGTCTGTGGTGGCTAAAATCTTCCTGCAGCTCTCCTAATCCTTCTCTTGAGCCTAGACGCTCCTTTTTTCCCCCCCATATCTGATGAAGTTTTCACAGTTGACCTCCCAGTCTCCATGTTACTTGCATGATGCCACCTCTTTCTTGAACACACTATGGAGCAAGATTTCAGGGTCTCTGACTCCATGGAAGGCCCTTGTAGAAAAGGGTCTCGTCTTCCTGGATGTATTTTTATCTCTGAGCAATAGCAAGGGACAGAGGGTGCTGAAAGGTGTGATGGAGGCACTGAGGTACATTCCTATGTGCCCAAGATAGGGCAGAAGGCAGAGCGGCAGCTGATTTGGGCACTGAGTGTACACCCAGGCATATAACAGGTCCATCATGGGATCATAAAGATGGGAGCCAAGAACAACCTTTTGGCTATTGACTGGCAGCAAAAGAACTCCTCCAGCCTGTTTTTATCTCTCTGACTCTTCTTCAGAGAGGAGAGAGCTGGGAGCCAGCCATAGTCTTGGCTTATGGGTATGCACCACAGTAGCAGGGGGGCGCCTCTTCTGTGAGGGGGTGGCCTGGAGGTCATGCATGGCACTCTCACCCCTTCCAGGAAGCATACAGCCAGCTGTCCGTGGGTAGTACAGTCCTCATGTTGTACAGCCCCCTCTCCTGCCTGCTTCCTAGGAAGACTTGTGAGCCTATGCTTCAAGACCACTTTGAAGCTGATCTCCATTATCAGGGTAGACTTGACCATGGTGGTGAGCGGGAACATCTCGAGTGACATCCAGTTGATTCCTGCAGGTGTCTGCTCTGTTAACTGCTGGACATCAGTGATGATAAGCAAAGCTTGACTGACAAAATTTCGAGGCCTTTTTTTATTCCTATTTATCTTCTGGAACAGCCGGAGTCACTTCCATGCTGGCAGGAGCTGGTTCCTCCTCCCAGGAGGAGCAATGTGAGCAGCATTAGAACTGGCCCACCAGGGACCCGCTCTGTCCATGCAGAAGCACCAAGGATGCTTTCAATCATCTCACCTGACCTTTGCAGAGCACAGGCCGTTTCCCCTGACTGTCCTAGGTGCTGTCTGTCTGCTCCTTTTATCAGTATAAAACTCTACCTCTGTGAAATTGATGCTGTTTTAATTTCCACTCATTTTAACCACAGTTCAATCTTTATGTATCTTTCTCACTACATCAATCTGTGGTTATAAGCAGAGAATGTTTTGGAAGAAAGGCATCCTGCCATTAATTTAAAAAAAAATAATAAAAAAAAGTAAATCGTATTCCCTAGGAGAGGAAGCACTGACTCGAGGGCTGAAAACTGGCAAAGAGGCTGTAAACAAAGGCTTGTGATAAATGAGAATGAGCTGCTTTGGAAGAAGGTGCCCAGTGGGGTACAGCAAACATAATTAATGGGACCTTTGGCCACAAATCTTTTTATAATGTCTTTTTAAAGTTCTTCATTACCGATCTGAAGCAAGAGGAAAGTCTATTAGCGAGGTGTACTGATGATACCAAGCTGGAGGTGTTGCAGGTACTAGCAAAGAAAGTGGGAAAGAAGACAGTGGGAGGTAGAGGGAGAGGGAGATTGAGATCTGGTGTGTGAGATATTTGGGGAGGAGCGGTGGGGTTACTCTCAAAGGCAGATATTTGGCCATGTTCAAAAGGCTGCGATGGACAACATGGGCCTAATGTTCGCTCATGGTTGTTTCAAAGGCTTTCATGTGGGTGCTCAGGTTAGGGACTGATTTTCACAGTGGTGTCTGGCTGTGTGGACTGAATCATGGCAGTTTATTATCAGGAGAATAGACAAATGGTTAGGAATCTGACTGATTACTGCATGAGCAGAAGAGTGCTGAGTTGTTCTGTCTGGGTAGATTGTTTAGTACCCAAAGAACAGTAACACTCTAATAATCAGTTAGCATTCGAAAAGTCCATGAACTGAAGTGAGAAATTTCTGGAGAAATTTTGTATTAAATGAAGCAAAGAAAGAAACAATGCCAGAAAATTAGGGAGGAAATTCAGAATGACTCTGAGAAAACAGTATCAACATGGCAGAGGAAAAACCATCAACTGTTAAATAAGTTAAATAAACTTATTTTATATTCTTGACAGGTGGGAAAGGCTGAACTTTAAATACCAAAATTGGATATGTCTAAATTCTGCTTACCTATGTTCATTTTCACCATGTTATTGAAAGCCCTTCCTTGCAGTGATGTTTCTGAGGCTTTGAAACAATATTCCACCAGGAGCTGACAAATTCTGTTTGTGTGTACCATACCCATTTTGTGTAGCACAAAGGATGTATAGACTCTCCTACCTGCATCTTGACAGAAGAAGAGAAGGATATCCACTGTAATCCCAAAGTGGCAAATGCCTGTTAAGGAAGAAGTTCTTCACCCAGTTCGCAATTAGGCTGCGAAACTTGCTGCCATGAGAAGTCCTTCTAGTCCCCAAATCAAGTAAAAGGCACTATGTAAATAAAGTAAGAAAGATGGGATTGTCTTAAGGGATGAGAGCTCCTGTGGAAACACTTCTAGATTTCAGGCCTCCTTGCTTCAGGATTAGGGCTGAACCTTGTCAGCGATTGATTGCACTTCTTGCAGTTCTAAGCAGCATGTGCTACTGACCGTTCTGGATTTCACTTCTGGATGACGAAGTTTGTGGCTCTGTCTCACCTGATCATTCCTCCATTTGCATGTCATCTTTGAAGTGTACTAGAGAAAACATGAGGTGCCCTAGTTTTGTAATATGTATCATACCATCATTAATATTCCTGCATATCTCTTGCATTCCTGACTACAGCCCCAGGAACGCTGCCTTTTGGGGTTTTGTCTGAAAATGCATGAATTCAAAAATTAGAGATTGTTCTGGTCCTATTACCATGGGATTCAATTCCATGGTGGTGAGCTGGTGTGACAAGCCCTGCGAGTCACTGAACAAGCGTAACCCCCTGTGTCTCTGTCAAAGGTAGCTGTTTTCTGCTCTGGGCCACATCCGTGTCCTGGGCTTGGGGTGAAATTCCACATCCACTTGTTGTTATGAGCCTGTAGCAATTGTGTGGCAAGTTGCTAGGTAAAACACTGATGTTTCTGCCGGCTCTTTCATCCCTTCTCATGACAAGGCACGAGGCTTGGAAGGGAGGCTGGTTTTGTTCTATTTCTGCCTGCTTTCAAGCAGGGAGTCTGTAGTCGTTTCTGATCATTTGAATTTCTTTCGCTTCTGTTATTACGTTTTTTTGACATCGAAGCAGAAAATGTTTCTTCAGTTTACTCTTTCTTGTCGCATCGGTCTTATGCAAAGAAGAGTGCCCGCATTGTGTTTGATATCTTCCAGTTTCCACTTACAATTTAGTAACTGAATCATCATTTGGAAGCAGATTACTTCAGCTGAGGACACTGTACGGAAGTGAAGGAGTCTGTTGCAGAGTGTTGCATAGCAACTTTATTGAATAGAAAGTGTATACATGTGCTAATACTTGGTGTGTAAATGCAGTAATGCTTCCATGGAGGTCTAGGCATTAGAAATATGCTGCTATATTCTTATTACTAGCTATGCAGGAAATAGAATTTCAGATTTGTGGGAAGTTTTGCTTTTTCTAAATATTCTCTTTTTTTCTCAGTCAGAACAAGAACAAGCATTTCCCTTCCATGTTAATATGATTTTATTCTGCCTAACTTTATGTGATTCCTTTACCTTTTTGATTTTTCTGTCCTATACTTTGTTACAACAAAGAAGTTTAAAAATCAGAAAAACCTCAACCATGCCATTCTAGTATGAAAATGCTTTCCTCTCCTCTTGTCCTCCTTGTCTTTTTGCTGAATGATGTTTCAATAGCTATCACAATACTGAAGTGTTTGCATTTTAATGAAACAGCATTTTTTTGATGGTAAAAGCACTGTGTAGGAAAACCTTGATCTAGCTCCACTTTTCTTTATTAGTTATTGTTGTTGTAGTAGCTCCATGGGTCCAAATAGACCAGAGGTTTCTACTTTTCTTCTGCAGATCTCAGATATAAACCAAGGCTTGTTACTTTAATCTTTCTTGTGTATCCTTCCAGGTGAGTGAGACTCAGTGTGTCACCAGCAGACTCAGGAATACAACTGACATCTCCTAACTCTTAGTTCAGCTCATGAGACCAATGCATCAATATAAAAATAATATGAAGCAACCAAACCCTGGAATGAAAAAAGCAGATGTTTTGTATCTATATCCTTGTCTTAAATCTGTATTCCATGCTGAGCTACCTGTGTTTGGTGCTGTAACAGTGCCTAAGACAGAATGGTCTGGCTATGAACCCCACACTTGGCACGAGGGGAAAGTAATGACACTTACTTCTCTAAATGTGTTTTTGAAGAACTAATTTCACTGATGAGCGTGTATGAAATTAACTTCTGAGTGGAGATACATTAGACTGTAAAACAATCTCATTTACAGCAAGATCAGACAAAAAGCAAGCACATTTGACAGGCACAGTCCTGCCCTAGCAGCTGGAAATGAAAAGCGATTATGAGATTCCTCTTCTAAGACCTCCTCCCCACAGGGTTTTTTTGCCTCAGATGCCTGTTTTTCTGAAAGAGACTGTCACTTGCTTGTTCTCTCCCAGTGTCGATTCCCTTTCAAAATATACTCTTCCATTTGACTCTTATGGAAGTACAGTTTTTCATGTCATGTGTTTATTTGTGAAGTGATAATCAAAACTCAGATATTGCTGTATTTTCCAAATACTTAAACTTACCTCATCCGCAGTTCTTCAAATATATATTATCACATGACAGTGACACACATCCATATGTAAAACCACATGCAAGTGTATCCACACAGAGATTTATCCACACGCAGCCACAATCCTGTGCCGATTAGTGCGGGGACAGGAGTCATGTTCTCTTGTAGCATCCATACACAGAAGTTAAGAAGTCAAAAAAACCCATTTAATTCTCTGGTCAGACTATGTGTGATTCAAGTGCATTCAATGATGAAGCTGCCAGCTTTCTGTAGGCTCTGTCCCAGCAGGTGGGTAGCAAAAGGGTGTAGAAAAGCAGACGGGATGGACTCAACTGACAAGGTCGAGTCCAGTCTATATCCTTCCTTCCCAACCCAATCTCCTAGCCAAGTGGAACGAAGCAGTTGAAGAGAGCAATGTGATTTTTGCCTGGAGCAGGCCATTAAAGGATGCCTTTCTTCAGACAGGGGGACAGATCAGAGATGGAAATATAACTCAGAGCTGCACTGTTCTGTATGTGCAGGTCTTTATCAAGTCGGTCGAGCCCTAAATCAGACAGGTGTGTTCAAGATACAGCAAAAAGAGTGCGAGGGGGAGCAGAACTGCATGAGAATCAACAGAGAGGAGAGCAGAGAAGGAACAAAGCTCAAAGGAGAAATGCACAGGAGACAAATGGCAGGGTTTGCCAGGTACAGCATGCAAAGGTGTGATGTACCTCTGCGTGTAGGATAAAGCAGAGAAAGTGAGGAGGGAGGGAGAGAAGGGAAGAAAATAAAAACCAAAACAAGGGCAAGGACTAGTACAAAGAAAATCTATTGACTCTCAGATACGTACGCTGGATGGGTTTGCAAATCAATGCTATGCTGGGACTTTTTAACAAACTGAGCAGGCTGTAACAGACCTACGTCCTGTAGTGCTGGAGGAGATCTTCAGTCATTGAAGACAGGCTCCAATTTTATTTACTTGTTGTCTGATCTTAGTGCTGCTTTTCATGTACACTCTGCAGTATGCAATGTATTGCCACGTGTATAAATGGGTAATTAAAGTAAATTTGGGAGAAAATAAAAACAAAACAAAAAGAAAATTATATACCTGTGTTAGTATAGCATCATGACAGGGAGCTGGGGAATGCTGAAGTGCAGGAAATGTAGACCTGGTAATGCCTTGTTTTGTACCATGCATTGTTTGTTCCCCTTTTTTGGGTCACAGATCATGGGAGAAAGTAATCTTTCCCTCTCTGAACCAATCTGCTCGATTTCACTGTTGTTATAAACAAGTATTCAAAAGTCATAAATTGTATGCTTTTAAGTTGTCAGGTGCATTCAAAACCATAAGATTTGAAAAAGGAAAAGAAAAAAATAATCACAGATTATTTTTATTTTTCCATAGTTTTGAGACTTTTAGACCTATGACTCAGGTTTTGTAGTCTTTTTTTTTTCCCCCCCCTGCCTAATAGTGAGGAATAGAAACTTCTTATATATTTTTTTTTTTTACTGTGATCGGAGATTGTCGAGTAATAGCAAGATTGCAAGATTTCACGCCTGAAGGTTTATGCCACACATCCCAAGACTCCTGATAAAAATCACAAGAGTCAACCCCAGCACTTTAGAGTTTATGTTATTGGAAGTAAAGCAAGCCTGGAAAAAAAAAACAAACCACCAAACCGAAAACCAGTCATAGAGAGACCTTCGCTGGAATCTTTATTTCTATCTTCTCCTCTAGGGGAACCTGCACAGCCAGAATTTAAAAAATGCTCAGCTTCTTGCAGTTCCCATTGTGACACTTCTGCTGCCTGTTCAAACAAGCTCAGCCTCCGGTGTACACAGCGCTCTCAAAAGCCCAGCCACGTATTTTGCTGCCTAAATGGGAGCTGAACTGTTTTGCAAAATCTGTCCCATGGGACCTATCAAGCAATGGATACCATGGAAATGTGAGCAATAATGGCAGTGTATTATGGGGTGAAAGATAATGTCACATTACACTAATGCAAATTATACTTTGTGTGTGTGGGCAGGGCAATTTACAGCCATAACCTTAAATTTCTCAATCTTCATGTGTTTTGGGCCAGATTCTCCTCACATTTCACCTAATGTCACATCACTGCCTGCACTCGAAAGAAACACGATTCATGCTAGTGACAGCAGGAGGAAATTAGCTCCCTTAAATCTTAACCAGAAGTTGCATTAATGCTGTTTTACATAATATTTTGCATTATTCTGTCCTACTTACACAGCACTAGAGATGTGTAAAGAACTTAAGGGTATTTATAGAAGGGAGGCAAGTGCCTCACAGCCTTAGCACTGGAGTTACTTTTTGTCCCCAGTGTTGGGTGACCCCTGCAACTCTGAAAGAAAAGCTGGCACTGTATGTTTTTAATAGAATTTTCACTGAGAGTGAATGCAGTCATCACTGCAGTGACAAGTGGGGAAAAAATGACATGATCAGTGAATGAACAACAGTAGCAGGTGGTAGTAGGTGTTGCTTATTAGCTATTCAGTTTTAGAATAAAGAATAGAATGACGGCAATCCCTCAGAGACACCTCTGTAAGAAATAATCCAACACTCTCCAAGACAAGGTTACTTGAGAGCCCAAAGCTTGCAAGGGGTTAATGGGACTAGGGAGTGAAGGCTCCTGACTGACACCTTTGCCTGTGTTTCTTTCTGGCTACCAACTGTGCTACAGTGGCACATACAGAATGCGAATGCCTGTGGTGGATGAGCTTTCTGTTGCTCTCCATGGACCTCAGCTCGGCTCACAGCATCCCTAATAGCATGCAGCCTGCTGCAGAGCTGAGGTGTCTCCTTTTTGGATCACAGCAAAGCTTGGATGGAGGCTCCTTTTTTCCAGACACGTCAGCATTTAGGTGTCAAGGTAAATTCTCTGAATTCTGTCCTCATTCTTGAGGTCACTTTAACCCTGGGGTCAGGTCTGCAATTAGGCCTCACTTCTGGGCTTGCTTCTTCAAAGCACCTGACACCTTCACCTGGTGTGGCTCTCGTTTCTGATACCTCTGTAAGGCTTGTGAAGCTTCAGCTCAGCAGAGAGGAAGTGTTTTGTGCACTGGGTCTTGCGTATCTTGGACAAAGCTGCAAAATATTAGAGCTCAGGGCTGTCTCCTGTGAAAAACTTGAAAGGTGCAACTACAGTCTGACTCTTCAAGCCACAGTTCATTCTTGGTGTTATTTGTGGCCTGGTGAGAAGATAATTTTCCATGTCATGTGCTTGATGTATATTTCTTACAGTATTCTCCAAATGTTTGTTTTGTTGTTGGGATTTTGTTTTGCTTTTGACATCTCTGTATTCTCTTTAAAAAAAAACCCCACCTTTATGAAGAGATCTTCGCTACCCTGTGCTGGAAGCTGGGCCTGTAGGATTTACTGCAGGTTTCCAGCAAAAGAATGTGGCAATAACTACCTGTGGTATGAACCAGGCCAGGGCTCCACGGGACTTGTTGCTATATACCCTACTAAAGGGAATTATAATTTTCAAGGTTGCTGACACTTCTGTGTTCTAAGTCTTGCTAGGAGGAACCTATGTCTTTATGTGTGTATGGCATTTGATGGACAGGTAGGATTCAGAACACTGAGCTTCTGCTCTGGCACCTGAGCCCCCTTCGGCAGTGTGCAGAGCATCGTGGCTATGCAGCGCCCATGTGTTTTTCTCATCCTCCCCCCAAGGGAAACAGCATGTCTTGGGTTTCATTTACACTCTCTTTTGGGTGGTTGTTTTAACTGAGTATGTTGGCAGTGTTGCAAGTGTTGTATTTTTTTTTCTTCCTCTTCCTTTTCTTTTTTGATGCTCGTGTTACCCTGACCTGATCCACCTATGGTAAGCACCTTGCTCTCAGAGTGAAAAGCAGCGAAGTCTGTGCTAGTCCCTGGCTCCTGAGGGAATTGTTTCTACAGCCTCAGAGTAAGCTTGAGAGCTCTTTCTCTTACGTCAGCACACTTTAAACCTGCAGTGGAGAGCTCTGTTGTCCCAGCAGGGTGAAGCCCTTACCAAAAGGTTTTTCCTAGAGCTTTAGTCTCTCTTTTGGCTACCTTAGGCTTAAGCTGAGGACTACTTTGAAGGTAAAGACTGAGGACACTTAATGCTTGAACTTGATTCAGTATCCTGAAGGAAGTCACTGCACTGAAGCGAGGCTTGATGAGCCCATGCTACTGAAAAAATGAACAACAGCTTTTTGTACTGGCTGAGGCTTTTTAAGTGCTGGAAATGTCATGCTTTGATATTTTCTGTGGTCAAGCTGAGGAGTGACAAAGATTTTGATAATTGGAGGTTAGGTCATCGAGAGGCTGGGCTGGATGAGGTGTCTGAGCCAGTCAGAGATGTTAGAAAGCTTTGCTTGTCAGCAAGGCAAGGGTGGGGGGTTGTGGGGAACTTGGTGGTGCTCCTAAATTATGGATCATGATGAACAACCCGCAAGTGCAAAACCCCTAACCCTCAATGTATCCTACAAACACACTGGAAACCTGACAGAGATCTATGGAAAGACTTTGCTTGCCTCTGAAGGAGATCAGTGTTTCACATTTGTGTCTGGAGCAGCTTTTCCTTAGCAGTGGAGCTGGCTTAAGGTCTTTCACTGCCTAGTACTGTTAATGGGACTCTTTTTCCATAGGGTTCACTTAATTTGGGTCAAGCCAGCCATCCAGACATGCTCTCTTTTGCATTGGTGCAAAGCATGGGGTAACGGTCTGCAATATGAGTAAGGCTGGCTTTGCAGCTTGAGGAGAAGGCATCTGGAGCTGTGCCCTGTCTGTTCCAGTTGAGCGCTCTCCTTCACATGGGTGTTTGCAGGAGAGGCCTCAGTTAGGAGGAATGCAGCAAAGGGAAAAAGATTGGAGTGGTGATGGACGCTGTGGGTTATTATAATGATGAACCTGGCAGTGCATCTACCATTGTGCACACAGCTGATCGATTTCTTTTTGCAGAAGTTTGGCCCCACATTTTAGCTGATGAAAATGAATGCGATGTGTGATATGACCTCTAAGCCTCGGATCAGCAAGAGATCAGTGAGGAGGACCACAAGTTGGAGCACCAGCTTGCACTGTGCACGCATACTGAGATCTTTTTAACTGCAAGGGTTGGCCGCAAAAAAAAAAGGTGCATCTCTGTGTGCTTTCTTCACAAACGAGAACTATCTGCTGGAATGGTTTCTCAGTTCTGAAAATTTCTGTAAAGAAACATACACAGGAAAATCTGCCAACCCCATGCTAGCTGGGTGGACAGCCATGTGTCCTGGGGCAGGGGAGGAAGGAAAGAAGGCACGCTTGGACAAGCAGTCTGGCTGAGGGACAGAATGACGCTTCAGTCTCTGCACTCTGCATGCCAGCTACAGTCACAAGCGCTGACGGGGAAGAGATTTGCTTTTGCTCCAGTTAAAATGACAATTGGTGGCAATGATGCAGATAAGATGGGTGCTGAAAATTATGTCCTCTTCCATCTGATTTACTCTAACCAAGGGAACGATTGCCTCAAACCACTATCTTCTTTTGACTCCACGTGCTTGTTTTGTCCCTCACTGTAGAGCTGAGAAGGACTCAAAAGCCTCAAAGGTGGGTGAGGTGTAAGAAGCCAGAAAGAACAGAGATTCTCACCTTCTCCTGAACCAGTCTCCTGTTCAGATCATGGGGTGTAGTTAGTACCAGGGAGTGAATCAGCTCAGCTGTTGGTCCTCACTCTTAGAGAAGAGGCAGGCAGAGAGAAGGCAAAGTGACAGCAGGATGCTGAGCAGGAGCAGGGGAAGGTGGTGGTCAGCCTCTGGGCACACCTGCACTGCATGTCTGGCTCCAGCTGCCTAGAGTTCACCTCCATCCCCAGCTACTTGCTGCCGCCGCCACTACACTTTCCTCAGGGCTGGCGCATGCCAGGTGAGTCTGCTTAGCTGTGATGGCCAGGCTAATCAAGGTTGATGGCAAGTGTCTTGAGGGAGCTGTGGTCACTGTAGCATCTGCAGAGTGTCAGGAAGGGCCTCTGGATGCTGCTCCATGGAGCAAGGCAGAGGATTTGCTTTGCCCAGACTCAGCAGGGAGTTCAGCAACTTTGCTTTGTCTTTTGGCTGTGCTTTCTTGTGCTTCCCTCTGACAGGTCACTCTCAAGCACTACTCTCCCTCTGCTTCTCATCCCTGTGATGTACTTTCGTCTTGATGTCCACTACTGTGTTGGAGCAGTGAACGCATCTCTGTTGTGCTCCTAGATTTGCTCCTGCAGGATCGAGCACCCTTTCCCACCACTTGCCCAAGGGCATGAGTGAGCAGCAAGAAAGCATTATCTGAGCATTGTTTTATGAAGATCCTTCCTTGGATGCCCAGAGCCAATGCCGTTTTGTTTCCTCTTTTCACCTGGTCTCCTCGTGAGAGTGAGAGGGGAAGAGAAAAGGCTTTTCAGAGCCTACACCTGGCATTCGTGAATATTTCATGTTTCTAGCTTTTCTTCCCCTTGAAGAGCAAAACCTTTTCATATTTGATGTCCTGAGACCCTGTCTGGTTGCTGAATTTTGCTTCATCAATGCTCTCCCTCTCTGCTTTTCCTCCAGACTGCCCAGCCCCTCTTCCTTTCTCTTCTCAGGGAACATCTTCTTTTTTCAAAGGCTGCTTCAGAAAAGGTCATTGTCCCTTTCATATTTCCTACTTGCTGTGAGCCAGCATGGCTTCTACTCTGCCAATGGTAAAGGACAAATGGGAATGTGGGGAAAGGTAGCAGTGGGGAGGAAGGCTGGGAGACATGCACACATATGCTGCGGAGCAGGACAGAGGCAGAGAGGAGACATAGGCACAGTGAGAGAAAAGTAAAGGGGCAGAGAAGCAGGCAGAGGCAGTGGTAGGTAGAAGGAAGCAGCAGCAGGACTTTGCTGAAGGAACTGGCTTTCCAGCACCTTCCAGAAGTTGTCATGCAAGATGCATTGATGTTGCTGTGGATGGGGGCTTGTCTGGTGAAGGCCCTTGGAAAAGAGGAGTATCCCAGTCTTCCAGGGTAGGCTGCTCCTAAAGCTGCACTGACAAATATTTCTGCCCTTTCCTATTACCCTGCAGCTACTTTACAGACCTTGTTATCTCAGCCACCAGAGTCTGCAGTAAATCATCCATACTTAGGCTTTTTAGTCTTTCTCCTTCTTTCCACCACAACTTGAGTGCTTGAGGAAACAGGGACCATTTGCAACCTACTCCTATTCGGTCTGTGCAGACCTTGATACATACAACTCTGGGTCCTGCCTGAGTAGCGCTCATCCCCTCCTGCCCCTCACGTGGCCGTGAGAGTAATTCCTTGGAGATCCGAAGGAGATGCCCTCATGTAGCTGCTAGACTAGCCTGTCCCTTCTGGAGTCCCAGGGGACTGCAAAGCCTCAGCCACAGACAGACCCATGCAGGGCTACTGGCTCAGGAGGGGACAGGGAGGCTGCAAGGGCTTCCCTGCAAAGTGCCCATAGGGGCTGACAGAGGTGCAGGAGGGTCACTGCCAAAATACCATAGCAGAGGATGGGGCTCGGACTCCAGCATGAAAGTTGCAGGCGGCGGGGGAGGCTAACAATAGAGAGAACAAAGGTACTGAGCTTGTATTTACACTGTGCCTTTCATCCGTGTGGAAGTAGTAATTGAAGTACTTCCACTAACAGGGTGAACTCAGCAGAGGAGGTCCATTTGATGGAAAACTGAAGCTTTTGGTGAAAAATAGGTTTCCAGGGCAATAGCTTTGTGATTTAGGGCAGGAAGCATAAGAGGCTTTGCACAAAGTGAATTTTAGAGGTGTTCGGTCCCTACAAGAATTGCAGTTGATATTTGGATGAGTGTAGCTTCAGCATTCTTACTTTTGGAAGAGCCAATCAGTCAGCATCAATGAGGAGTGAAGGAAGATTCTATTCAATAGGAAGGTTTTTAAAAAATAAAAATTGGGTTTCGTTTGCACTTAGATATGGAAGCCGCCAATGCTGAAATTCTTTGTGATACAGAAAAGACATCAAGCGCTGGGGTCACCACCTTGGTGGCCACCTGCTGATTCTTGGGTTATGGGCCCAGAGGGCCTAGCATGAGGCTAATCACTATGATTCTGGAGCTGTGGATGGCACAATCCTGTGCCATCAGTAGCCCCTCTGAGAGGCAGGAAAACGTATAGGAAGGCAGGATGTTTCCAAGGAAAAGGCAGCTTTTATTGACAAAATCAGTTTTTGCAACCTCTGAACCAACATGCATGTTATCTGTAAAATTTTGGTGGTGGTGTCTGTTCTATCTGTTCTGCGTTTCAGGGCAGTTTCATTATTCCTCTGCTCTTGAGATGGAGCTAGCATCAAATGATCTGAAAAACATCACCCCGTCTTCCAGCACTGCTGGCACAGCTTCCTGTGTCACTTGGCTCTTCCCTAATGTACTGACCAGGACAGTTTATGCGAACTACCAAGTTCATGCTGTGAAGCAATGTTAACGTTGGGAACATGCTGCACTGCAGTGAGGGTGTGCGGCCTTCAAGCTGAAGTGTTGTGCAGAGCATTGCTCCAGAGCCTGGCAGGTCACAGCAACAGGCAGCAGGGCACTGTGGCTATGCTGCTGGGCTTTGTGGGGCGACAGAGCAGAAAGCTATCAGTGACTTATGGCATGTCCATGGTCCCCAGCAAGTGGCTGGAGCTGTGCCCCTGTGCTGCTGAGTTACAGATGTACTATCTAGAAGCTGCCTTAACTGGTGACTAGCGATTACAGCTGGGCAGTCAGGCAAGCAGGGGCTTAGCTGCTGCTCTACAGCCTGGCCTTAGAGCTTAATGCTGTCATTCCTTATCCTTCATGATCCCGTGTAGCCGTCATTCCTACACATGACCTACCCACATATACCACTCCTGTATCTCCTGAACTCATCTGTCCCAAAAACGTTCTCTCCTGAGCCAAATCAGTCTGAGATCCTACATCAGGTACCCTTCTCTTTCTCCCATCAGTGTACGTGCACCCCGCAGGCACCACTTCCCTCCTCTCTCTGCAGTGTGAGCAGCCCGGGGAATAGAGATAGAGCGTAATGCACAGCGTTGTGTAGCTAATTACTTGATGCTGGGCACACAAGGGGGATTAACTTGTGCCTCAAAGGGCTGTCAGAGAATCCTAATCTTATCTTTCCCCACTCTTTCCCCTTCCACTGCCATCTGAAGTAATGAACTGGTTATAAATACCTAATTAGCTAATTATTTGCTGGCCTACATGGAACATCTTCAGTGAAGGAACTCCCTGGACTCCTGGGGAAGGGATGTTAGTTGAGGCAAGGAGAGGTGACCACAAAAGGTGTGTGCAGGGGTAAAGGCAGTATGGTGATGCTCAGAAGAATTTCAAGACTTTTGCCATCCCTGGAGAGCAGAGGAAAAGTCATTTGCTTCATGGAGAAACGATACTATCCTTACCCCTACTTGTGTCTATGTGAGCTGAAGAGCTGAGGGAGAAATAAAACCAGAGAAATTGTTCATTAGATCATTAAAAGAAAGAAACAAACAAAAAGAGTTTTTGGAAATATTTGTACTGGCCGGATGTGCTGTGCTGACAGTGTTTTGGGTTGTGCCTGATACTTGTGTGCTCCAGCCCTGTTGGGGAGGGAGGACTTAGTCAAGAGACAAGAGTATGTTCTCTGTGACTGTGCCCTGATGATACTGGCAATGTGAAAATCAATTTATGGCAGTTTATGCATGCTGGAAAAATTCATCCCGCTAGCCAGGCTGGTTGATCTTGGACCGTCAATGCAATTCTCATAGGTTGTAGCATACAGTTGTTGAACTGGGTTGACTTTCAATCTGAGTTGTCAGAGGATGGGGCTGTTGAGCTGCTGTGACAGTTACCACTCCATTGCCCTTCTGCAGAGAAGGGGGAATGAGGCATATCAGTCAGAGAGCTCATAGTACTAAAAGTCTCATTCTGTTTTCTTCTCGCTGCTGCAGTCAGAGGCCTAAGGTTAAGAGATCATGGCATCACAGCAGCTTTGCTGGCTGCTTGTCAGTAAAGGTTAGGACAAGAAAGGGCAATGATTATAAATCTAGCCTCATTTGGGCAGTAATTAATTTCTGACACTGCTTTTATCTTCGCGTGGCTTTTTAGTTTTGTGTGTGTATCTCTAAATGTTCCTTTCCTTCTCTTTCCCTTCCTTTTCTCCATTTCTCTTTCTCTGTCCCTGTGTCCCACACTTTCTCCTTCTGGTTCTCTTCTCCCCTTGCAGGCATGCGCATCCTTGTGAACTTGCTCCTGGACACCTTGCCCATGCTGGGGAACGTCCTCCTTCTCTGCTTCTTTGTCTTCTTCATCTTCGGCATCATCGGGGTGCAGCTGTGGGCAGGGCTGCTCCGAAACCGCTGCTTCATGGAGGAGAACTTCACGATGTGAGTGCTTGGGAGAGCGTGTCTCCTTCATTTCTTCCAGGGACATTTCTCTGTCTCCTTCCACGCTCCCTTGTCTTCTGCTGCCTGGCTCTCTGTGTATCACTTATTCCAAACAGTTGTTGGGTGATAAGCGTGCAGAGTGTTAGCATTAGTGTGCAATGGAAAGGGAGGAAGGGCAAAGGCAGCTGTTTTTAGTTTGTCTTCATGGTTCACAGATGCCTGGGCTCGTTTGGATTTGACCAAGGCACAGGTAACACAGCTGCCTCCTTCAGCTGAGCTCGGGGATTCAAGATGCAGCTCTGACTTCCAGAAAGAGTTGAAAGTCTGAAACGCCAGCCATGCTGTGTTTCTCCTGAACTATTTAAAAGAAAAAACAAAACAAACCCACCAGAAGAGGCTTACGAAAAGCTATAGTGCTGCCTGATGCTTCCAGGGGAATCTTTGGCACCTCTGAGATGGAGCTAAGTCACCAGTTGTACAATAGTGCATTATGTCCGGAGACTTTGAAGGCGCTTGGGGAAATTATTGGCAAACTTCAGGAGTAGAATTGCATGTGCGAGGTTCCGTGGAGAGGTGGTGGATAACTGTTGGGAGAGATGTCCCACGTCTGGGTGAGCAGAGGTGAGAGCATCTGAAAGTGAAGGATGGCTGCTTGAATGGGACAAAAAAATAAAATAAAAAATGGGGGAACATGGTGCAGGTCTAGCAAATAGAAACTGGAGCCATACAGGAGACAATTACAGGTATTTGAGGTTTATTCTGGGGAGGTGGGGGGTGGTGGTGGTATCAGGGGGGAGCCTGCAGAGCATGTCTCTCCTTTCTGGAGACGGTGGAGTGGAAAGGATCCTGCCTGCTGAAAATACTCTGATTACCCTCCTGGGGAGCAGAGCACCAGTTCCAGGGCATAGCTCCTCCTGTTGACTTTCTGGCTTTAGCAGATCTTAGGCTTTAAAATGACTTCTTAAAACCATATACTAATCTCAGGTGTTCTATCAGTTTAGACTGCTTAAAAAACCCTAGAGCTGTAGATTAATTTAGACTGATTAAACAATTCTGAAGCTTTAGATCATCTCAAATTGTGGAAAAAAAAAAAAGTGTAAAACTACAATCTGCAGAACAGCAGCAGGGTTGGGGAACAGGATCTGCTTAAAGTAGCCATTTACTGTGTTTGTATTATCCTTGGGGGAAAACAAATGTTTAGGATGATTGTCCTTTATGTAAATCAGGGGTAGTACTACTTTAATGAGTGTAATTGCATCCATGCAGAGCTGGTGTAACTGAGAAGTGAACTGGGGCCACAGCTTGCAAAGTAACAGATACTAGAAAATCTTTGGCTCACCATTACCAGAAAAAAGAATTTTGCAGGCATCGACTTTACCAATGATGTGGATGTGTTATGACAGATCTTTGTGGTTTAGTCCTGCCTAGTTTAGAATCAGAGACTATTTTTTTCATCAACACCTGTCCACTTCAAATGACGCTTATTGAATAAGTCTGCATTCATGCAATGTGAAAGCCGTGTATTGTAGCATTGCAAGGACTGCACCACATAAGTTTTAACGGAAAAATTTAAATCTCCACCTTTCACTCTCCTGGCCATTAGCTCATCTCCAGCTAGGCAAGCATAGATGATTTTAATTATTCATGCTTTTGGAAGGTGCTTGCATTATTTGGAAAAAAGCACATGAACTTGACATGAAACATTGCACCCATAATGCCAACTGCCAAGGAGGAGTCAAAGTTAAGGTTAAGTCAATTTTGACTTTGCGTTTCCTGATTTTTAGGGCTTAGATGTACAACCTTAATTATGCATGGACTGCATTTATTTTAATTTTTTTTTTGAAGTACAGAAGGTTCACTGCCAAATGTTACAAAACATGTCCATCAACGGTTACATACATGAGCACATTGCAGTAAAGACTGATGAACTTCCTTAATATCACTGCATCTGATTTAGCTTTGATGCTAATGGGGAGAGTGATGAAAATGCAAATCTCTACATTCCATTTTTTCTTCATTTCCATGCAAGCAGATTGTTTAATTTGGCTTGGGGTCATCTGATGGCAGGCAAAACTCTGAAAACTGGAGACTCACCCTGGAAATTCCCAGGAGTTTTCCAGGATCACTGTCTTCCCTTCTCTTGAGGCAGTAAACCTTGAAATCCCTTACCTAGAGCAGTCTCTATGTCAGGATGGGAGCTCTCAGCTGCAGTAGCATTGCTGTTGGGAAACTGTCTGTTACAGGAGCTTTATGATTGTATTTTTTCATCCTTGCAGACAAGGTGACGTTGTCCTGCCTCCTTATTACCAACCTGAGGAAGATGATGAGATGCCCTTTATCTGCTCACTGTCAGGAGACAATGGAATTATGGGCTGTCATGAGATACCCCCTCTGAAGGAGCGGGGCCATGAGTGTTGTTTGGACAAGGATGATTATTATTACTACAACTCAGTTCGACAAGAGTTCAACATCAGTGGCATGTGTGTGAACTGGAACCAGTACTACAACGTGTGCCGTACAGGCAATGCCAACCCGCACAAGGGTGCCATCAACTTTGACAACATTGGTTATGCTTGGATTGTGATATTTCAGGTAAGACTGAGTTAGCCTCCTAACAAAGCTCAAGCTACTCTTCTTTTTTCCAAGTCAATCTTTCTGTGTTCCTGTGATGATTTCTGCAGGGTGTGATACAGCTGCAGGGAGAAAAGGGACTTGTAACTGTTCTGGCAAGAGAGACAGAGTGCACATCATGAGTGATGTTCCTGAACACGGGGAGGGACATAGAGCTGTTCCAGGCCCTTGCTGGAATGAACTGCACCCTTCAAGCTGACTAGTACCAGTTTTCCCTTTGATTCAGATCACTATAGCAAAGGATTCTATTCTATTTTATTTTTTTCATTCTCAGCACACATTGCAGATGGGAGCTAAAATCCATATCTTTTTATTTTCCACCAGCTGTACGCAGTGTCCAGTCCAAGGGACACAGAAACCTGCTGTGGGTTTTCCCCTGCTGCGATCCAGGGAAATGAACTATTTTAATGAAATACTCCTGCTGTGGGCTAGCATGATCTCACAGGCTTTGATAGTAGGCCAGTGTCACCAAGCAGTACCATGCTGATTTCCTGGAATGGAAATTTGGCCTCCTTGAAATGAATTGCTGTTTCTCACCATCCTTGGGTTGCAATGGCCCTGCCAATATCTGCCTGTATACACTGCGGAGTGAACTCTAGAAGCCCAATTCCCTCCTGTTTCTCTTTTTATTGTTTGTCTTTGCAGGTGATCACACTGGAAGGGTGGGTGGAGATCATGTACTATGTGATGGATGCCCACTCCTTCTACAATTTTATCTACTTTATCTTGCTCATAATTGTAAGTACAACACTTGATGACTGTCAGCATTGCAAGCTAAGAGCCTACGAAAAAAAGACGTTCGGTCAACACAGATACCAGCGAAGCAAACTGCTTTACTTGTATTTCTTCTAGGAATCTCAAGAACCCAGCTAGTTGAGGTTTACTAGGAGTCAGTGGCAGGATCATGTAGTTGTCAGCCAGGTTATTCTTTCATTCAAAATATATGCTCAGGATTTATTGCTGGAGATACACATATACAGTTTAGGATAATGTTTTCATCGGCAGATCTTTTTCTTTCAAAGTAAATTCTCCAAACCAGTAGGCCCAAAAGCACAGAAATCCGTTTCTGCATCTACCCTTCAATTTGGTCTTTTTATATATTTTAAGCTCTTAAATCATTCTTGAGCCATATTTTATGGCTTTTGGCCACACCTGGATTTCTCAGCTTCAGACTTTGTTGGATTCAGGGTGTGTCACACTGAATTACTTCCTCACCATGAACAAAAAAGAGTTGCTGTTCTGACAGTGTCAGCAGTTCAACACAAACTGGTTGTGTGACATCACTTGTGGCTGGTGGGGATGGAGAGAGAGAAGTATGTCCACGCTGAGGACTTAATAAGCAGTTTATGAGCTCTGGATTTATACAAGTGAAGTTTGAAGGTTACTGTGCTGTAAGGATGTTTGTTGTCAGTGCCTAGAAAGAGAGGTGAGAAACATGGTGCCATTGCCTCTTCCATTACTCAAGTGTCCCACACATAATTGCATTTTGTTGGAGGGAATATCCTGTTTCTACCAAGGAAGGACTTGGGTTTTGTGAAGACTCTTGCACTTTGCCCACATGGGGACCAAAGTCAAGAGTAGAGGGGAAAGAGGATGGATTATGGGAAGTATGAAATCTGTACTCAGTGCAATTTAGTTCTAGGTCTCTTAGTAAGGACCTCATTGTGTATTTTCAAGACCTACATGGTTTTGGATGAGCTGCTGAATGAACCTGGCTAAGACTCTTCACCTACTTGTCCTATGTGGCCATACCCTCTTAGAAACAGGATGTCTAGAAGCAGTCACCCATAACTTTAATAGACTCATGTGGCACAGTATGTAGTTTAAATTCAAACTGACGTGTAGTGACCTGAGAGAAAACAAAACTTAATCCAGTCTCTGAGACAAATTCTGCTGCCTGTATATATGGGGAGCAGCATACCCCCCTCCCCCAAACTGCTGATCCATTCAGGTCAAAGAACTTAGGAAAACTGATTCTTCACAGTATCCTTGATTTCTCCCTGACTTCTACCATCACAAGGGAAAGAAAAGGCAAGAAAAACAGAAAGATGACCTAATCCCTGTGGACTTAAGCATGAGCCAGGACAACAGAGGTGAAATACACCTTAAGGAATGCTGCTTTTACTTGGAGGCTAAAGAGCCCCAAAGAGACACAGTGCAGAGATATGATTGTGCAGATGGGGAGAGAGGCAGCTCTCATCCCAAAGGCAATCTGAACATCCACTGCTTTATGTGAGTTCAGAAAACAATTACTCCCCACAAGGTTTGTTCAGATCTCCCACTATGCAGTAGGTATTTAGTACCTAGTTGCATTTTCACTTTGAGCAGCGTGTCCAGGGTACCCAGATTTGTACAATGTGCAATTTGGCACAGAATTTACTCCTCTCAGATACAGTCTCTCCTAGAGCCTGAAAGGACTGTGCAGAGTCATTGTATAACCACTGGGGTGGGCATACCTGTCTCTCACAGGCAGCTGCAGAAAGTGCCCCTCACCCCCTGCCCCAAACTACACAAATTCTGTCAGCATATTTTTGGTTTCTAAGCAGGAGCATCCTTCTAATGCTGGCTCACCTCATGTGGATTCCGAGTGATTCAAACTTTGTCTCTGATTTTGCAGGTGCTGAAAACCCTCAATTAAATACTTCACCTGAGATTTTACTGTGGAGTGTCATTGACATTTCTAGACACTCCCTCCTCATTTGCAGAAGCCATGTAGGTTTATTTCCATCAAACACAAGAGCACATGAACCTCAACTTATTCTGGGGACTGCTCAGAACAAAGTATCTGTATGCTAGACGAGGTATTTCCTCTGCCTTTGGTGGACTTACACCAATAAAGTACTTAGCCTTTAGCCTTGCCTTCTTTACTTGTGTAATGCATCTTTTGTAGCGCATAGCAACACCACAGTGTGAACTTGATATTACTTGGTTTCATTTTCTTTCTGAGTCTTTTTATAAAAATGATGATCCCTTTTCAAGTCTTGAAGGACGGTCCTTCCTGCCTTTATCCTTCCCTCCTTCTGCATGGTTGAAAGGCCGGGGTTTTTAAGCAGGATTGCTCTGATAGTCAGATTTCAAGCCCTGACTCTGTCTTTCCACGTACATCCTAGCCTTGGTTCAGACTTATTCTTCTGGGGCTGGAACTTGACAGCCTCTTCTTTAAAGCTTTCATCCATGACTTCTCCTTCCCTCACAAAGACATCTTTGAAAACCTACATAGGGGCATTACCTGCTACTGCTCATCCAGCAGGATCAGGTTCCACCACTAGGACATATTCCCAGTACAGTTAGGACTCCTGCATAGATGTGCTGCCCTAAGGGGAAGAGTGCTGGCTGACCCTGGTACTCAGAGTGGCCTTGTAGAAGAACCTGGTAAAAGCATTTTAAGTATTCAGCAAATTGTAAATAGCTTCCCCCTCTGCCACACAGCAGGAAGGTGACGTGAAGGAAGGACTGTCTTTACCTCTAGGGTCAGTATTTCATTTGGGTCTTCCTGCTTTATGTCCAGCTGTCTCTGTCACCATTTCAGCTACTTGGCCACTAGTGCTACTCCTGGACTAGAGAAAACTCTTCTGAACTCTCAGGCTCGCATCCAAATTTCAGCCTTCAGTGGCCTCCTTGAAGTACTATGGGCATACACATGTGGGCTTCAGAAGACAAGCTGAATATCCAGGTGTAAGTAATAAAAATAATGGGCAAGTAGGTCAGCATCTCCAGCATCAATCAGATTTTATTAGATATTGCGGAGACAGGAATCAGACCTTGGGCTGAACAAGGCCAGGATTTGCTTAATCAAAGTACAGCTTAGTCTCAGGGCTGAATGGGACCCCTGTGTTGAGGCTCTGAATCAATGATCTTCTCTTGCCTCTGTCAGATGCTTTGTCTGACTCCATGTCAGACACTTTTGGTCTCCCCACTCAGTTAACTGAGATGAATCACTCAATTACAGGCCATCTGGGACCTTTCCTGTCCTTCTGCTAGCTAGGAGGCAGCATCTATCTCAGCAGAGCCCTAGAGTTTATGGACTTTCCTGTCATCTTAAGGATTAAACAAGCTCATTTGCTCTACGTTTGATGTTCCTAGCTAAGAGGTTTAAGTATTGGAGCTGAGTTGTCATATTCAGTCCTCTCACTCCTCCCCTTTTCAGTCATCTGCTAGGAGATCACAGCAAGTGATGCCTGGGAGGACATGACTGGGTGACATGAAACCTGAATCTCCCTTTGGATTCAAGTCCAGGCTGACTGTGACGCAGCTGAGGGCATCTTGTTGCCATCCGCTCCTCTACTTGTAGCCTAGACAGAAAGTGTTCCAAGTCTTCATGAGTTCTTGTTTGTGGAGTTGTTGAAAGTTGCCAAGTACTGGGTAGCGTCATGATTAGTGTTCTAGAAGTGCATGTACAGCCGTTGTCCAGCTCCCAACCCTGGTCAAACTGAGGGAGCTAACTGAATGGGCAAGCCCATGTCAATGTTGTGTGGTGCTGAGGGGGGAGAGGGCAAGAGAGTGCACTGGAGAAGAATTTTGATTTCCCATCATACTCTCATCAGTGAAAACAAGCAAGAAAGACATCATGGGTTAGGGAAAACCTTGGGGGAAGGCAGAGGAATGTGAATGAGGCATCATTTTCAAGGCCACGTACAGAAGCTGAAGGGAAAATAGGCTGAAATAGGGAGGAGAAGGAAGAGAAGGGTTCAGTGATGAAGGGAAACAGAATTAGAACAGCTTTGAGGGGTGCTGAGAGGAGGGGGAAAAAAAGCCATTCAATTTGAGATGTTTTATTGTCCTTATGTTAAATCTGGTTGGGAAGGGCTTCATGTTTCAAAAGCATATTCAAACGCTAGCAGGAACACCTCCCCTTTGAAATACTGAGAGCCACTGTACTGAGCCTCCAAACAGAGTTGCTAGGCACCTGTGTGCAAGAGAAAGGGACAACCAAGGGGGAAAGCTGGTGACGGAGTGGCAAGGGATATGCAGTGAAGGGAAGGCTTCTTGTATTGATAAGAAAAGCTGGGAATTGCTGTAAAAAATCCCCACCTTTTCCATGTGTGAGAGTTATTGTCAGGCTATTGCCACCTTTGCTTGCCCTCTCCTCTATATGGGAGAGGGCTATTTTGGGGAGGAATCTTGCATGATAATAAGGACAGGACCAGATCCAGTTATGTGTTAGAGCTGTTGTTTGGAAAGGAGAGACAGGGAGATGAGACTGGGTTCTGTGTGCGGTTGTACAGGAGTAACATGGTGTGGGGATGTCCCTTAGCAGGGATGCTCCCTGGTCCAGGGGAAGCAGAAATCTTGAGCTGGTGCTTCCTCTTCCTCCCAGGGGCTTCCCCTGAGAGTCCATTTCAGATCGGTGCAAATGTCTGGTCCTTGATCAGAGATCAGACTCTGTATTTTATCAATTCTGTATCGCCACTTTACAGTTCCACAGGAAGTAGACACCAATCAGGGCATCACAGCTTTTGAGAATGATTTTGAACATGGTTACCAGCCCTGTTACCTACAAAATTCTCATCACATTGAAGCCCAGGTTTTATCCTAAGTGTAATGGACAGATCTCCTAGTGGAGATTAATTTGTAATTTCATAATATGTAACACTGAGAGTGAGATTTTTACCTCCAGATCTCTCAGCATCAAGAAATATTTGCTCCCTTTTACAGATAAGAAAACTCAGGCAAAGGAAGTTTAAAGGGAACATACAAAGGTGTAAAATAAACCTGACAGACTTTTTGGCTTCTGTATGGAGAATAGGAAGAACTTCGGTGTTTTGTTTGAGAAACTGGGGAAGTAGGTTGTGTTTAATTTTGTGTTTGAAATGGAAAGTCTACCTAGGCTAGAGTACAAGTGAAATAAGAGCTAATATAATATGTCTAGAATCAAAAGAATAGAAAATGAGAAAGGAAGCGTTGAATCGCTAAACTATTTAGTGTCTTTCTCAAAGTCATTAGTTTTTGTAAACCCCTCTTTGATTTCAAGATCTCATTTGTTTCAGCTAAGTGCCATCTCCCTGTATGGTGAATTAAGCTGTAAATGGTAGAAATAAATAAAATTCCTCAAGAATACTGATGTGTCCTCCAGACTTGAAGACCATAAATGACAGTGAATTACTTTTCTAGTAGTAAAAGAACAAGCAGAGGAAAAGCAACCAAACTACCAAATGAGTCCTCTGTCTCTCATCTTCTGTTTAACACAACGGACGGAGAAAGGAAAAAAAAAAATCCAGTTTTCATCAAACTCTTTGCAGGTGTCTTCTCACTGACATGCTAAAGGTGCCAAAGCCTGCCAAAAGTAGGGCTTTTATTTCCTGAATTTCAGTTCAGAGCTCTAAATTCTGCATAGAAAAGACATTGAGAGAGTTCTCAAAAACAATCTTACGCAGCCCTGGCCTTCTCTGAAATCCCATCTCTATCTGCAAACTTATTCCTGTTCCTCTGCCTCCAGTCACTTTCCCTTCCACTCTCCTTTTTCCCCTTCATGCAGATCCTTCCTCTGACTGACATTGATTGTCCCTCCTCCTTTGCTACTAGGTGGGCTCCTTCTTCATGATTAACCTGTGCCTGGTGGTCATTGCCACACAGTTCTCAGAGACCAAGCAGCGGGAGCACCAGTTGATGCAGGAACAGCGGGCCCGGTACCTCTCTTCCAGCACTGTCGCCAGTTACATGGAGCCGGGAGACTGCTACGAGGAGATCTTCCAATACGTCTGCCACATCATGCGTAAAGCCAAGCGCCGCACCCTTGGGCTGTACAACAGCATACAGAGCCGGCGCCAGGGCCATGTGGAGCCGAGTAATGCCAAGCTAGGCACAAAGAGGAAAAGCCAGAGGCACTACAGTAAGGATTGCATGGGAAAAGCTGAAAATGCCAGTAGTGGAAACGTGACAGTAACTGGGAGCATCCCCATGTGACAACTTGCCAAAGGACCTGTGCCTACAAAGCACAGGATTAGAATTGACATTGGCCATTGCGCAGGCGGTTGTGGCCAGTGCACCAGGTCAGCAAAGTGGGGATGACCAGCAAGAATTGGAATGAAACAGGCAAGACCCATAGGGAACATGGGCAACCTGGATCTGAAACCTGGAGACCATAATGGGATAACACTAAAGGCGCTGACTCAGGCTTGTAAAAAGCTCCAGGTCTGCTGTAGCAGGGGGGTGGTAGCAGTCTGGGAGAGCTAAGTATTTAGGGGGATATGAGAAAGTGGGACTAAGGATTGAACTAAGTGACACAGCAGGTCCCACAGAGCTCTCCTCCCAAACTGAGTTCCTATGGAACCTTAGGAGAGAGGCAAAGGGAGTAGAATTATAATAGGGTGTCTTCTGAACCAAGGGAGAAATATTGAAAAAGCCAGTTTGATATGCAAGGGCAACAAAGACAATTTCTTTTAATGGGAGCACATATTGTTGTGTAAAATTAGACACGAGATACTATTTAAATTGGATTCCTGGCCTGAGAAGTGACAGTAAATATAGTTTTATAGAGTTAATATTAGCTGCCTGCCAATTCCTTTCACAAGTAATGCTCCTATTAACAAGCTAAAAGGCAGATTTCTCAGCTGGTCTGGCATGCTCGGTCTTTCATTCTCTTTACTTGATGGGAAGAAAGTTTTTGCAAGTCTCATGCACTGTGTTAATGAACTAACTGATTTATTCCCCCAGTGTCCTTCCAGGCCCAATTGCAAGATAGAGGAACACAAACTTAGTTTTCTCGCTGAAGTGAGCAGATGTGTTCTGATTCAGAGTACACGGACTATCAGGAGGAACTGTTCTTGTGCTACCTCTTCTGGCTTCTTGAGATGCTTTGCTAATGTAGCTTCCCTAATTTAAAGACTTCAGCTCAGCATGTAGATTCTCTGACCCCACTTGTAGCTGTCCAGACCAAAAGCAGCTCCCATGATCACTTTTTCCTCAGTTCCCACTTAATGCAAGCTATTGAGCCTCAAGCTGTGATCCCCGCATCAGACTAAACAGTTCTTCCTCTGATGGATGTAAACTCTTATTGAGTCTAATCACTGGCAGCTGAACAGCACCGTGCCTTCTGGTGACATGGCCAGTCAGTTTGTAAAGCCCCAAATGGCAATGTCTCTTATTGCTGCCCTTGAGATGATATGCCAGTGTTTAATCATCCTTACAGCTTAAAAGCCCAGTTGCCCTCTCTAAATACCCAAAAGTCAGAGATGCTCAGTTTGGATGGCTTTTTCATAGCCTTCTCCATTAAGCCATGATCATTTCTCTTCCCAGAGCTTTGCCAGCAACACAACTCTCTCGACTGCCCTCCTCAGGGCTTGGTCCAGCCTATTGCCGTAACAGCAACCTCTGATCCCACCAACTGCCCCCGGTGCCATAGCAGGGAGCACGAAACATCCCAAAGGCTCTCTGTCCTGGATAGCGCTGACTCAGATCAGGAGAATGGAGGAGCCAGCGAAGAGGAAGAAGAGGGCAGCAGAGAGGACCAGGGTGCCTCAGCCCTGGAGAAGGAGGAGGAGGAGGAGGTGGAAGAAGGTGGACGGATGAAGCTTTGCAGTGAAATGTGGCGAGAAGTGAGGGTCAAGCTTCGAGGGATTGTAGACAGCAAGTATTTCAACCGTGGGATCATGATTGCGATCCTAGTGAACACAATCAGCATGGGGATCGAGCACCACGAGCAGGTAAGGCACCTCAGGGTGGGCAACAGGAAATGGTGAGCCCTACTTG
This sequence comes from Baryphthengus martii, assembly GCA_013396935.1. Taxonomy (NCBI): domain Eukaryota; kingdom Metazoa; phylum Chordata; class Aves; order Coraciiformes; family Momotidae; genus Baryphthengus; species Baryphthengus martii. The sequence continues at coordinate 287,440 of VWZK01015411.1, read as the reverse complement.
GGGTTACAACCTCACTAAGCAGTTGATGCAACTCAGTGGAGACAGAGATTGAGCAATTTGGACCCTAGGCTGCAGCACAGATGGTCTCAGCGTGGCTTCGGTGAAAGCCTGAGGATCTTGCAGGGTCTTTTGTTTCTTATCCCTGCACTTAATCACTTTCACTGTGTCATATATTTTCCTCTTGGCTCCTTTCAGTCCCTCTCTTTCCTCCTCCCTGCTGACTTTTATTCCTCTGATTTTCTTTTTTACCATGTCTTCTCTTTCCATCTACTTCTCTCTCCTTCACTCTCATCTCTTCCGTCTTCCTCATCTCTCTCTCTCATTTCTCTCTTCATTAGCTCACTGAATCCTTAGTCTATTTGGTTAATTTAATGTGCCCTCTGGGAATGTCACGGGCACTTCACCAGCATCTCAATTCAAAACCATCAGCTTGCTAGCCTTTCCAGCTTAATTAAGAGATGCCTGAGCACAAGCCTATCCATACAGGAAGGCTAGGAAAGGCATCACGCCCCATCTCCAGTCGTTTCGGGGGCTCAGATGGCTTGAGCCTTTCTTTTGCTGTGACAGCAAGAAGAGATAGATAGGTCAGACATAGACAGCAGGTGTGGGCGCTGGTTTGACTTTCACACCAATAGTTTGAAGGCAGCTCTGAGTCAGGACTGCACTTTATCCTAATGACAGACTTGTGAGATGGAGAAGGATTGCGTGCCCTCATTTTATAACTGGGAAACAGAGGCTATGCCTACTTTGTGGTGTGCAGAGACAGCTTCAGGGGGTTTTAAGCACACCCATGACCTTGCATCTGCATTGCTGGCTGGTAGCCCTGCTGCACTTTGTGTACAAGGAGTCCATGCTCTACATCCATGTCTTGGATCTATGCTGCCAGTCTGAACGTGACCATGATTTGCTCCATGTGTCTGCCCAGATCACAAAAAGAAGAGATCACTACTGAGATGGTGACTGCATTGAAGCTTTGGAGCCAAGATGAAGTCTAGTTCTGAGCACAGTGTCAGGTAGCAGAGAGACAGACAGTGAGTCTGGTTCAAACAAGGCACTCAGGTTTGTCCTGTGCTATATCAGGATGGAGATATCTCGAGACCTAGAGTATCTTAAGTTCCCTGTTTGAGGCAACAGTGTTTGAGCCAGTATTTGAAGTCCCAGATGTCTGGACCCCACCCACATACGAAGCATTAGACTCTTTTTCAAATTCCAGCTAGTTTCTGAAACAAGCATGGGAAACCTGAATTTGATCTCAGAATGCAAAACTGCACTGGATGCTTCAGCACAAGGAAAATACTGGCAAGAGCTCAGGGGAGAGGAGAATGAAGAAGAGGCTGGAGGGATTGACTCATGAAAACAGATTAAAAAAAAGAGTGATGTATTTATCACACAGCAGAGAGATGACTAAGGGTTGAAGCCCAGGATGATCTGAAAACTGCCCACTGATGTTTTAAAGATGTGAGCACTAGGCAGGAAGAGCCATTGTTCATTTTGGTTTATGGGAGACAGCGTGAATTAAGAGTTTAGCAGAAGAATATTTGAGCTGGGGGTAGAGAAGTCACTCTCATGTTCAGGCTATTGTGTGTGCAGTTTTAAGCCCTTCTAGGCCGCCTCTGCTGTGTTTGTGCAGCCTACAGCAGAGTGGGAGCTGCCTGCAGCCTTGAGGTTTCTAGTAGCAGGTTATTAATGACACATCCTTCAAGTTATGCTATCACTTTTCATCCATAAGTAGCTAGGAAAAGCTTATGACCCTGCATGCTGTTCCTACTAGAAAGAGATGTCAGCCAAATTGATGGTAACTGAAAAATGTGACACAGCCTGTTTATTTAAAATGTGTATAGTGAATCCTGTTTCCTTGGCACAAGGAGATTAAAACAAAAATTATTCAGACCATACCATGAATTCCAGGCCTTTTTCAGTCAGCAGTTAATTCAAAAACACGCAGGCATTTGCACTTCCCTTTGCCCTCTTTCAGTTTTCCTCAAATCATGCTATCAGTACATCTCAGACTGGTACTTCATTGCCACCTTTTCTCTTTTTTTCTGCTGTTTTTCCTCCAAGAAATACAATTTTTCATGGAACAATATCTAGCAAAACCGCTCTGCCCTCAGAGATTTGTGATTTGCAGGATGATGCCATCCTATGACTGAAGTAGCTTCTGTTTCTTCGGCTGCTTCATCATGTCAGTCTCTCCTGTCCCAGAGCTAATGCATGCAGAGACCTCTTGAGCTTTTATTTTCTGGTGCATGGGAGATCACACCACCAGCCACTCTCTGGGAATATATGTGGCTAGGCAAGGGAAAGTGTGAAGGCCCCACAGGTTTGCACAGTCCTGGGAGCAGCTCATGGCATGTCTGTCAGCTCCTTGCTGCTCCGCTTGTTCACAGACTATGCACAGGTGAGCTGGCCCACTGACCAAAGCATCTGCCAACCATCAGGTTAAGGGATTAGTGAAACTGCAGGAGCCAGGCTCAAGGTTCACGTTGAGAAATACAGGGACCTAGGGGACAAGAGCCCACATGCAAGTTTCTCCTTTCATTCCCAAGCCTCATCTAATAGAAAGAAAAACATGAATTAAAATGATCTATTTGTTACAATTCAGGGGTTTAATACTCATGAGTGTTTTTTTCTGTTGGGAGACAACCTCAGAAACTCCAACCACTTTATGTGGATCCAAATCACCTTGGAATTTAGCTTTGTTTAGCTTATCCATTCAGTCTCTTGTTCTGTCCTGTTTGTGTGGCCAAAGCAGCTTCCCATCTCATTATACATTTCTTGTGAGGGAAATAAACTCGTTTTGGGACAAACTGCACTGCTATGAGTCATTTTTAATCCTTAAACTTATCACAAGTTATCACCTGTAAATAGATAAGTTTATTCAAATCCATCAGTGTGCATTATACCATGTAATATCCTCAGTATCAGGCCTTCAGATATTGCTGGGATGCCGCACAAGCCAAAATCCATCATTTGAAGCTTTGTCCTGCTTGAAATAATTTTTGCAGTTCTTCAGATCTGCTTCTACTTGGAAGAGCCTATTTTTAAAACCCAGTGTAGAAAATCAAGATACTAGATGCTTGTGGCTGTCCAGAATGATCCTTTTAAGAGGCTTACATTTTTAATATTCACAGAGGATCTAGTGCTCCTTACTTTTCTTCCTTATTCAGCATGAGGATGAAAAGCTGCTCCCAGCTGAATGTCACAGACTGCCTTTCTCATCTATTTCTTAAATGGCCTGTTGAACTTGAGCTTCTTTGCCATTAGTAGCCAATGAGACAATTGCTGAGTAACTTGGTTTATCTTCTCCGGTATCTACTTAAAGTACTTTTTAATACATTAGATCAATACTTATGAGGTCTGTCTTGTGTGGATCAGGAGATGATCCCTTGTTTCCTAACTACACCAGCCCTATGGATCAGTACCTTCATATGCTTTAGCCTGCATGATTTCCCTTTATTCCCGGTATTTATTGCATCCACAGGTTCACATTTTACAGTTATTGCTTCTCTTTTTACTATTTGCTGCTTGTCAGAAACATTCAGCAAATGTCCGAGCCAGGTGATCATACTGACATTTAGGAAATGATGGAACAGTCTCCCTGCGGTAGTAGATGAAACCACATTACTTCAGGCTTGTAAAACTAGGGTATAACAAAACATCACAAAATCCTTCATTGGTTGTGGGCTGGTGATTTAGAGCAAATAAAAGTTACTTGGTATATTCCATAGCTGATATGACTTTTCTGATTATTGTCAAGTGACTTTGAAATGGTGAGTAAAAATGGACAGGCTGGAGAAACCTCTCCTTGGAATATTTCTCTCATGTTCTCAGAGGCAGTGATGTGCAGGTACAGTTTGGTAGGGCAAGTCTACATAAATGACATCACTCACTCTTCAGTTTCTAGACAGTTGCCAGTTTACTCCTGTCTAGGAGAAGCTCCTCCTGCAGGGGCTTCATGGTGGTCTGCATGTTTAACTTTTCCTATAGTGCAGGAGTTTCTGGCTACTGTCAGATAATGGACTAATTATATTTTCAGTCCCATCTGAGATAAGAGTTGCAATGTTAATAAGAAACTTAAAAGGAGGAAAATGGTGAGCAGCTGCCCTCTGTTGCCCCAGGTCTAATTTCTGATCTCTGGGCAGGAGCCCTGAAGTAGACCTGAATCATATAGTTTACTCTCAGTATTTGATCTACATTGATATGGATGAAGGACTTAGTGCAATTAATATGTGAATTGGGTAGTTTCATGGATTTGGAAAGAGATCCATACTCAGAGTAGGTGAAGTAGTTTGGTTAAAACAGTGGCTCTTGGCATGCTTTGCCCCCTAGGATCTCCTTCCCTTCATGCTACCTTCCTCACCCCAATACTCAGCTCTCACAGTTTTATTCAAGTCTCTCTCCTAGTGTGATGGGTAAATAAGTATCTTGGCTTGACAATATGAAGCCTTTTCTTGTGGATAAATGTCAAGTGTTCCCTGGTTTTGCTTGGACTAAAATAGTCTTGAGTTCAGCCCTTCCTTGTGGGTCCTTCATTTTTTAGTTTCTAGGTAAACCTGGTTGGTCTAGGAGGAGGAAGTGATACTAATGGTTTTGATGATAAATGCTCAAGTGATATCTCTGGGAGTCTGGGGAGCTCTCACAACTCTGAGGTGACACATCCATTGTGTTGGGGATCCCATGTGTTGTTAAGAAGAAAAGGAGAGAACCACTTTTTCCCTGTTCACTTGCCCCTTTCATCAAGTTCATGCTCCCCTGGCCAGAAAGAGTCCCATGCACCAGCTGTGTCCCAGCCACCAGCCTTGTCTGCTGTCACTCATGGCCACATTGCCTCAGCTGTGAGGACATCCCCTCACAGGACACAGCCCCCAGTGGCCCCCACCCTGCAGTCCTGGCTCCCACCTGATGTCTCTTTGCACTCTGTAGAATTACCTGTATTTCCAGAAATGGCTGCAATGCAGGATCTGCCTTTAGCAAGTGAGTGTGCCTCTCCTGCTGGCTCTTCTCTCTTTCTCTTCTTTCCTGTCGTGCTCCTTCCCCAGCCTCTACTCCTTTCCTACTCCATTTAAAAGATCTCTGCTTCTCTACTTCTTGTGGGTTCCAGTGAGTTTATTTTACTTTTTTCAGCTTTGTTTTCTGATTCTTCTTTTGCTGTCTTTCTCTACCCATCTCCTTCCTTTCTTTGCCCAGTTTTTCTTGCACCTCTCTCTAGGAACGATGCTTTGCTGGGGCTGATTGATGGCCCATTAGGAAAAGATTAACAGGTGGAGGCTTGACTAGAGAAACAGATGTCAGGGAGGGAAGCAGAGACTGGAACGGGTGACCTTTTCCACAAGTGAGATGCAAGGATGGCTTTTCAAACACCAATTTCTCCCTATGACAGCACAAGAGAGAATGTGTGGACAGCAGAGAGGAAGATAATACACCATCATAGTCTGTCACTTTTTTACATTGCTCATTCTCACTGACATAATCATAGAATCATAGAATTGTCCGGGTTGGAAGGGACCTTCAGAGGTCATCTAGTCCAAGCCCCCGCTGAAAGCAGGGACATCTTCCACTAGAGCAGGTTACTCAGAGCCACTTCAAGCCCCACCTTGAATGTATCCAGGGATGGGGCCCCAACCACCTCCTTGGGCAACCTGTTCCAGTATTCTATCACCCTCATGGTAAAGAAATTCTTTCTTATGTCTAATCTAAATCTACTCCTTTCTAATTTAAAACCATTACCCCTCGTCCTATCACTACAGGCCTTTGTAAACAGACCTTCTGCAGTCTGTTTATAAGCTTCCTTTAGGTACTGGAAGGTCGCTATTAGGTCTCCCTCAAGCCTTCTCTTCTTCAGGCTGAACAATCCCAGTTCCCTCAGCCTGTCCTCATAGGAGAGGTGTTCCAGCCCCCTGATCATCTTTGTGGCTCTCCTCTGGACCCGCTCCATCAGGTCCATGTCCTTC